>JAVQJF010078387.1:0-40247 GCA_036023855.1 Gadopsis marmoratus | reverse complement strand
GAGAGGATGATGAGTTTGGGGGCTGTACAGTAAAAATCATTGCCGACACGTGGTTGGCCAAGATGGCAGCCAGAAGGATCATAGTCAAAAAACACACTCAAAGACACACTTTCATTGTGTATCCTGTCTCGTCCTGTTTGGGGACACGATGGCAGGAAAAATTAACAGCCTCCACCCTTTCAGTAATATCATTATTTTATATTCAAGTAATGTTTATTATCATTGGATCAACATAAGAACAATTCAGTATGTATAACTAGATGGCAGAAGTGCATGAAAATGTGCTTTATCCAAGTTAAAAAGTTCTCCTAACTTTCATTTGATTAAAACTGGAGAGTTTGATCCTGCAATAGTTTGGTTTTGGTGATGAATAGATAAATATAGTATGTGTTAAATGAACAAGCAATAATAATACTTACTGCTCACATTAGAGACCATTGTTGCTGCCAGTGATTTAGAGCTTTTTCCGTCCATCTGTGTTGACAGACGTTTCGTCCGGCTGCCATGGTGGTCGAGCGATCGATGGACTTTGGGAAGAATTGGCAGGTTTATCGTTACTTTGCCTACGACTGCGAGTCATCCTTCCCCGGCGTGTCCTCCGGGCCGATGGTCAAAGTGGACGAAACCATCTGCGACTCCCGTTACTCGGACATCGAACCATCCACTGAGGGAGAGGTGAGTTTGGTTCGGTTCTTTTTTTTTTTTTTACAAAACATATTTACTTTTTTGAAGGTTTTTCAGTGTCTGGATTTAAATGTACGATATACATTTATAACAACTTTAGGAAAAAATATCCTCTGGGCAATTTCAAGACAAACTTTCTCCTGCTTTTTTCCTCTTTCAGGTGATATTCCGTGTGCTGGACCCCGCCTTCAAGATTGAGGACCCCTACAGCCTGAGGATACAGAGTGAGCTGCTCCTAAAATGCCATAAAAACACTTTAAAAACTATTATTATCGTGTTTGTGGCATTGTATTGATTAGAGGTTCCCAACCTTTTTGGCTTGTGACCCCTTAAAATAATAAAATATTAAAAAGAGTAATTTTTTCCTATCAGATTAATTTATTTGACTAATCTGGTGATTTTATTTGACAAGATAAAGGTTTGGAGTGTAGCGGTGTAGTGCAGAACTCTGTTAAATATCCAGTTATTAATCAATAATTAACAGATATATTAATAGGATAGGCGGAACAAGATAATAACACTAACACTTTATTTTACACATCTGTAATTTGTCACATTTCCTGGAAGAAACTTTGTAATTTCGTATTAATCACAAGGAAAATATGAATATCCTTGAAATTAAAGCTCAAATCAAACACAAATAAATATGAAATCAACTGTACACTTACCTGTAGACACACATGTGACCTGTGTGCACGGACTGAAAGACTCTCTTGGTTACTTTACCAACTAACTGAAATCAGTTAATAGAAATCTCCCTATTATCAGTATTTAATTATGTAGTTATTTCCAGTAAACTTACTAGAAATTATTTGGAAATAACGGACCCGTAAGATAAAGCTTTAACCAAAATAATCACGTTAAAACAGAAAGGGGTAGACAAACAGCCGAACACATTGTAGGGGTTTAACTTCACCTGAGCGTGACCTCTGACCTCCCTGGCGTAGGGCCAAATACATCAATACTGTAATGTATTGAGATGATTTCATGGTCTGTAGTCCAGGTAACAGCTACCTGGAGCAGAACCGCTGGGGTCAGAGGTCAGACTACCAGCACTGCCTGGAATTTAACACGTGGAAGCGACTCTGCCTTTTGTACACTCACCTGCATCTAGACCGAGACACAGGAACACACACACACACGTAGAGGCCTCATGTTAAGTACGTGGTGAATTCTGTGGGTGTGTGAAGAAGAGCAGCGGCGTCCTTGAGGTCTGAAACTCAGCGAGGAACTAGGTTTGCCTCATGAAGATGATTTAAAACACTCACAAGCTTCCTCTGGAGAAATAAAGCTGTAACAAGATGTGTGTGATAATGCACTAATCTCCCGTGTGTGTGTGTGTGTGTGTGTGTGCAGACATGCTGAAGATCACTAATCTCCAGGTGAAGTTCATCAAGCTCCACACGTTGGGCGACAACCTGCTGGACTCCCGCGACGAAGTGACGGAAAAGTACTACTACTCCCTCTATGACATGGTCGTCCGCGGCAACTGCTTCTGCTACGGCCACGCCTCTGAGTGCGCCCCGATTGATGGAGCGTCCACCGGAACCGAGGGCATGGTACAACAAACACAAACTTGCAGAAGAAAGCATTCAATTTCTATTTCATTTCAATATTCATATTCAGTGTTGATTTTTTTTTTTTTAAATATGATTTCTTTTAACCTAAAGAGGGTAAAGGTAAAGTAAATGTTTAACCTGGAAACTGCAGTTATCAAAACAATCTTTCCCACTCAGTAGCTGTTCTGGAGCTTTCAGTCACATCACACTTCCTCAGCAGAGTGTCTGTCATGAAATTGTAGATATTAAAATTTCTGCTTTTTTCTGAGCACCTCAAGGACTCTGGATGTACATAAAAGTTTGGCATCTTTTACTCAAGAAGTCCTAAAAGTGCACCAAAGAAAAATGGAAATTTGAACATCTACAATTCCATGATAACTGGGTAGCTCCGTCTGATGATGAAGATCATGTGACATGATCGAAAGTTCCCGGAATTCATAGATTCAAATTTCCATTTCAAATGTGTTTCTTGACTTTGGAAACAGCAGTTGAGGAAACAATCTCACCGCAGGGGCCCTTTAGTAGCTCGACGTGTGACAGAGGGTTTCAGACACATCTAATGCTCTTTACTTACTGTGGAAGGTGCTCTGGAACAGCTACGAAGATTATTTTGTCACACATGCTGTTCCAAAGTTCAAGAACAAATTTCCATGTTGATGTTGTTGAGAGGACATAAAAGAATCATTAACATATTTTTCTTAATCGAATCTTTATGAAGCTTGGAACCGAATCCAACAGTATGTATTGTGTGTGTGTGTGTGTATGTGTGTGTGTGTGCGTGTGTGTGTGCGTGTGTGTGTGTGTGTGTGTGTGTGTGTGTGATTAGGTTCATGGCCGCTGTGCATGTAATCACAAAACTGAGGGACTAAACTGTGAGCGCTGTCAGGACTTTTACCATGATTTGCCTTGGAGACCTGCAGAGGGACGAAACACCCACGCCTGCAAGAGTAAGAACACAAACTAAATGCATAAATGCAGAACCGGTTCTCTCCTCTTTTTATTTTTCTGTCTTTTGCTCTGTGCCAGTTTTGTGCCTATATAGGCTCTGTGCCTATTTTGTTTGATGACAAGATTGATACCACTCATAAGTACAGTATGAAGCTAGAGCTAGCAGGCAACTAGCTTAGCTTAGCACAAAGCCTGAAAATAGGAGGAAACAGCTAGCCTGGCTCTGTCACCTACCAGCACCCCCAAAGTTCATTAATCAACACATTATATCTCAATTAATCACATTAACTAAACAATTAATCGAGAGCATAATCAGCAGATTAATTGATAATGAAACTAATTCTTAATCGCAGCCCTATTTAACACAGTTGGAAACAATGAGATAATAATACACTGTACTGGAAAAAATAAAGTGAATCTCTTTTCGCCTGCTTCCTCCTCAGAGTGCGAGTGTAACCAGCACTCCTCGTCGTGTCACTTCGACCTCGCCGTGTACAAGACGACCGGCAACATGAGCGGGGGCGTGTGCGAAGACTGTCGACACAACACGGTGGGACGACAGTGCGAGCAGTGTGCGCCCTTCTACTACCAGCACCCGAACCGAGACCTGAGGGACCCCAACGTCTGTGAGCGTGAGTCGCCTCGCTGTGACCTCTGACCCCTGGGTGTTTTCTACTGCGCCGTTCCTCTTTATGGTCTACGCTGCTCATTACATGAACTAGTCTGTTAAAGTGCACGTTGGTGTTTCTCTCTTAGTCGTGCACCATCTGGAGCTCCGTTAATAACATTTTATTATTAATTAGTGGCTGTGCGTGTTACTGTGTTACCCCCCCTTCCCCCCCAGACCCATGAAGGGGGACGTAACAATGGAATTTATGACGACATGTGTTGTTGTTTGCAGTGAAGGGGATCCGATTTCTCCCTTTTTTCCTCTGGGAAAATGTCATTTTTAATTGCCAATATTTCCCACACTATGTATGTCTACTGTGAAAATATGAATTCATTCATATACAAGTTTTTAGCTATGGCCTTTTCCAGACAACCAGCTAAATTCATAGAGATCCAGGTTGTTTTGTTATTACTACATTGTCCTTGGGGATCTCATGACCTGAAATGTCGCTCAAGCTTAAACATACAATATATATTGTCCCAAAGTATGTTAATCTTTTCACATGACCACGATATGTGGGAATGATCAGCATTCACGTGTACAAACAATCTCTTTAATGTCCTTTATTTCACATCTCCACAGAGTGTAACTGTGACCCGGACGGGTCTCTACAGGGCGGACTGTGTGACTCGCGGACCGACGTGGCCGCCGGGCTCATCTCAGGCCAGTGTCGGTGCAAAGCCAATGTGGAGGGCGAGCGCTGCGACAACTGCAGACAGGGACACTTTGGCCTGGGACAGGGGTCTCATGGCTGCCTGCGTAAGTCACAATTAGGCTACTGTTGAGGGCCCATATTACGCCCCAAGTTTTGACATTTTGCATTAATGTTTATTCTAGCTCTCTGTGTGAAAGGTTGATAAATAATAAGGAGAACTAATCATAGGATGGAGGTTGGATATTATAGATTCCACTCACTATGAAACAAGAATCTTTCCTTTACAAATTCCTTAAAATACCTTAAAGTTGCTCCTTAATTTACCCCTGAAAATATACCAAACCCCTTTTAATTACTGTTAAGTGTTTAGTTTGAAAGCCAGAGTTTAATAACCCTTAATTTGTCGATTAATTTAAGCAAAACTCAAACTCCCTATTTGAGTACACTTTAGTTTTTTTTACTGAAGAATTTTTCAAATTAAAACTTCCTCGAACGCTGACACAAACATGCACAGTGCAGATAAACTACAGTCAGACAGACTGACGCAGGTGAATCTGTTGTTTCATTGTTTCGTTGTGTTTTTTTGGCAGCTTGCACCTGCAACCCGCTGGGCACTCTGCCCGGAGGAAACTCCTGTGATTCAGAAACAGGACGTTGCTTATGCAAGCGCCTCGTGGACGGGCATAACTGCGATCAGTGTCAGGTCAGCCCCAATTTGGATACTTTTACCTCTATATTTATATATACTGTACATATGTATGTGTGTGTGTGTACAGTGTGTATGAACAAATGTCTGTTTTCTATTCTTCCCCCTGCAGCCGCAGCACTGGGGTCTGTCCAATGACATGGACGGCTGCAGATCATGTGACTGCGACCAGGGTGGGGCTGTCAACAATAAGTACGTGTAAAGATCACTTTTATTAATTAATTGATCTATTTATTTTAAGATTATAGACCACATCATGTGATGTAATTGTATATGAATTGTTGAATGCACATATTCACAAACATTTCTCTTAAAGTTCAGTTTCATGCGTTGTGTTGATATCGACAGCTGTTTACAAATGATTGATGATGAGCCAGCAGCAGGGAGGTAGAATACTCAGCTTATGTAACTTATATATTGACATTTTCAGTATTTAGAAATAGCACAATTTGCTGGAAACCAGACAAAATACATCAACATAATTAAATAAACCCTACCCATATATTATAACTACACAAGACGAGAGTGGCTGTAATGCAGTTATTTTAAATTATCTCGTTATCCTGTTAATAACACATAACACTGATGTCCATATTTCCCTGTGTGTCTCCACAGCTGCGACCCTCACTCAGGACAGTGTGTGTGCAGGGAGCACATGTTCGGGCGACGCTGCGATCAGGTTGAGTCCGGCTTCTACTTCATCACTCTGGATCACTACACCTACGAGGCAGAGGATGCCAACCATGGACCTGTGAGTGTGTTGGTGGTTACATCCTGTCTATTTATATGATATGTTCAGCTCTGTTGATCTTTTTCTCTCTGTCCTCAGGGTGTGACGGTGGTACCGAGGCCTTATCCTCTGGATCGCAGTCCTACGTGGACCGGTATGGGCTTTGTTAATGTGCCAGAAGGAGCCTACTTAGAGTTCGTCATCAACAACGTCCCAGAGTCCATGGACTATGACATCCTGGTTCGCTATGAGCCGCAGGTAACCCAGACGTGAACATAATCGTAATTATACATTTTGCAAATGTTCTTATGCAGAAAATCTTAAAATTAGTGCAGTATTTTAAATTAGTTTAATATCATAGATCATACTGAGTCCTTCAAATACCAGGCCGCTCATGACATGCAAGTCTAGTTGTTTCTTAAGAAGTATTTTTGAAATGCATTTAATAAAATAAGGGGCAAAGTTGGAGGGATGAAAGGAGGGTTGAGGACAAACTGAAACAGACGAGTGAGGAATCAGTGAGCGTCAGTTCGTTCCATCATTAACACACTGCGAGAAACAAGAACAGACAAAAAATGAAAAAGGTCTTTTCTTTTTGTTTGTGAAGGGAAGTCATATGGAGGGAGAATTTTTTTGCTTTTCTCTGTACTGGTTTTTTGGAAAACAGACATATTCATCAAAAGAAAAAAGCAAGAGCGAAAAACAATGGAGTTAAGATCTTTAGCCTCGATAGCTTTTTTTATTTCCTCATCAGGACCAAAGCTTCAATCAAGGAGCTATTTTAACAAAAATAGACTTTGTTAGCATTAGGTACAGTTTCCATGAGGCTATGAGAATGCTAACACAATAATTGTTGTTTTATCTTGGCTAAAATATTACGGTTTTAATATTTTATTACACTTTTAGAAAATGGACAGACCCAGAGGAACATGTTTTAGCATTTCAAAAAGACTCTCAGGTAGTAGAACAGAAGCTAGCCACATCAAAGAAAGACAGACACGCAGGATATTTGTATTTTTAATTTAAGTAAGTTTAGTTAAAGTTTAAGAATAAAAATAACGCGGAGGTATATGTATGTGACTGTATATGTTGGCAGCTCCCGGAGCAGTGGGAGAAGGTGAACGTCCGAGTGCAGCGTCCCGTCTTCAACCCTCCAAACTACTCCAGTCACTGCAGCAACTCCATCCAGAGTGGAGACGAGCAGTCCATCTCTCTTCCACCTGGATCCAGGTGAAACATTAAAGTGTACTCCTTCACTGTGTCTCTCTTGCAACACATTCTCTACACACACACACACACACACACACACACTGACTCTCTGTTGTGTTTCAGACACGTGCTGCTGGTGAGACCGGTGTGTTTCGAGGAAGGACTGAACTACACGATCCGTCTCAGTCTGCCTCTCTACTCGTCAGTCAGCAACGTCCAGAGCCCGTACACGCTCATCGACTCCGTACGTCGAATTTAATTGACTACAACTTATCTTAAAGGACCTGACTGTCCTGTTGTCCTGAGTTTCATGTCCATCCAAGCCTTTAAAGTGCTACAAGTGCCAGCCCCATAACTCGGGCCTATAAACAAAATATGAACAGGACTTTTAATTTGAAACGCTGCACATCTGAATATACTCCCTCCACTCTGCTACTATGTTCCTTCGAACCAGTGTTTTTAGTATGGTTTCCATTTCTCCTCCTCCTCTTCATCCTCTCTCTGTAGTTGGTGCTGATGCCCCGCATCAGGGAGCTGGACATCTTCCATGGGAGCGATGGTGAGGGAGCGTGGGATACGTTCCAGCGCTACCGGTGTCTGGAGAGCAGCCAGAGCGTCATCAAGAGCCCCATGACCGACATCTGTAACGACTACATCTTCAGCGTCTCTGCTCTGCTGCACAAAGGAGCCATGGGTACGCAGTTTTTTGTGTGTGTCTGTACAGCGGCAGACATCAATTGAAAGATATAAAAGTCAATTTTTCACATTTTTTTTTCCAGCATCTCTCTTGTGTCTTTGACTTTTGTTTCTTCAGTTTTTTTCTGTCACTTGTTTAAGGCTACAGTACATCTAGTGATTGTTCAAAGTATTGGTTAATCCGACTATTAAAATAGTTGCTGATCATTTTCTGTCCATCCAACTAATCTTTTTAGATTCAGTGTTTCTCACCAAAACATGTTGCGTATCTTTGTGTTTCCTTCCTCATAAATCATTTACAGAGGTTTTTCATTCAAGTTTGAAACCTACATCCATGTTCACTAGCTAGCAGTCTTCTTCTTCCTTGTGTTTCTTTGCGCATTGCAGCCACCTGTAGATCAGTGGAATAACATGAAATACCATTGTTTGTGTGTAACCAAATAGACATTCATGAAGAAGATCTAATCTTTGGATGTGGTCAAATTAAGCTTTATCGGTTTAAACACAACACAAACACAGGTCAAACGAAAATGAGTTACTTCTTAATTTGTCTATTGATTTCTTTTTCTTTTAAAAGATCACTTAATGTGAGATTTAAATAAAATGAGAGTACAATAAACATACTCAAGAAAATCACAAGACAGGATGAGAAGTTTTAATCACCGTACAGGTCATATCTCTTGTAGCTTTCCCACGAATCTCCACTTTGTCTCCCAGCATGCCAGTGTGACCCTCAGGGTTCGCTCAGTGCTGTGTGCAAGTCCAGCGGAGGTCAGTGTCAGTGTCGACCCAACGTTGTCGGCAGGAACTGTGACCACTGTGCCCCGACGACGTTCCTGTTCAGCCCTGCCGGCTGCAGACGTGAGTATTGGTGATACCTGCGTGGCTTATGTGCTTCTTTGACCCGGCAACAAGACGTGTAATGATTCAAATCCCTCCCCCCCTCAGCTTGCGAGTGTCACCCTTTTGGCTCGGTCAGCGCCTTCTGCCACGAGGCGACAGGCCAGTGCGAGTGTGTCCCGGGGGCCTCGGGGCGCCAGTGTTTGCACTGCCTGCCGGGCTTCTGGGGCTTCCCTCAGTGCAGACGGTGCCAGTGCAACGGCCACAGCGAGTACTGCCACCCTCAGACCGGAGAGTGTCAGGGCTGCAGAGACTTCACAACTGGACACCACTGTGAGAGGTACAAGTTCACCCTGAATAGTGAGAGTTGTCTGTTTGAGGCGCTTATCTGGTCATACTTCGTCAAAGGCAACTGGATACACTTTTTTTGAGGGTTTGAAGATGTTTCTACAACAGTCGCTCCACTTCACCTTTCTTCCTTGACTTCCAGGTGTCTGAACGGTTACCACGGTGACCCGGCATTGGGTTCGAGTGGCCACTGTCGCCCCTGCATGTGCCCTGATGGGCCGCGCAGTGGACGCCAGTTTTCTGACAGCTGTTACCTCCTGGCTAACACCAACCAGCTGGTGTGTGTGTGCAGCCCTGGCTACAAAGGTATACGAACACTCACGTGTGCGGTGCACCTCTCAGTAATTAGCAACAACAGATTTGTTGAAGTGCTAAAAGCATCACACTTCAGGTTCCCTCTAATTAGCCTGCTGAACTTAAAAAGAGCTGTCTGACCTTCATTCACTTCCCGTTTCCTTTCCTCGCCCAGGTGCCAGGTGTGATGAATGCGCTCCCGGTTACTTCGGGAACCCTCTGGTGCCCGGCGGGCGCTGCATGCCGTGCCAGTGTAACAACAACATCGACATGCACGACCCGGGGTCCTGTGACACTCGGACAGGTGCCTGTCTGAAATGCCTGTACCACACTCAAGGCTACGGGTGTCAGCACTGCAAACTTGGTTACTACGGCAACGCTGCCACTCAGAGCTGCAGGAGTGAGTACAGCTGTTAATGTGACACTACTAACGTACTGTAAATGTGTACATGTTTATGATTCAGCATGTTTGAGTCTGTGTTTGTGACCGAGATTTGTGCTGAGCGGCACATTTTAGTGCTCTCTGGTGACCTCAAACACGTCTTCAGCATTCCAGTTCTGCCGTTTCATGTTTCTGTCAGCAAACATGCTGATACCAATATATCCGGAAAAGCTCTAATTGATATTAATTTAATTTCTAGTTCAACACTTTTGTCTCAGACTAAGCGTTTTACAGAGAAAAAGGCATGAAACACTGCCTAGTATTCTTTCTTGTAGCTACCAAGGCACGTAGCTGTCTGTTGTGATGCGACTCGTGAATAGAAATAAGAATTAAACTAAGTGTATGTTGTGTAAAAGTGTTTTGTTACGCTCCCATATCAATATGATTAACAGCTGCAAAGATCCAGTATCAGCTGAGCTCTAATGTCTCATCTTATAGCCGGTTTGAGGGCAAAAGTCTCCCAAACTCTGCAGTGTTCCTTTAAATATAATGATACAAACTACTATGAGCTATTTTAACCCAAAGACGTGGGTATAAGCTTCCAAAAGACAGCACATGTTGAACCCTGATTGATGTCTCTCCTCCTCTGTGCAGAGTGCATGTGTTACTCGGTGGGCTCGGTACCTCAGGCCTGTTCGTCCCCTGATGAGTGTCAGTGCGATCAGCACAGCGGCCAGTGTCCCTGCCAGCCAAACGTGGTCGGTCAGAACTGCGACCGCTGCGCTGCCGACACGTGGAACATCGCCGGCGGGACAGGCTGCAAGCGCTGCGACTGCGACCCCGTCCATTCCTTCTCATCCTCCTGCGACGAGGTGAGTCAGACGCTGGGATGAAAAGCAAAGTCCAACAACTGTCTGCATCATTTCCTGTATTAGCATTGCCAACAGCTGCTCCAAATTTCTCTCCCTCATTATGATGCTGCGCGACAAAACCTTCGCTCTCAATGAACTGTTGTTGCCAGACTTTTCTTCACACAACGTGCGGACTGGCTAGGATTTTTTTCCAAACATTTGTCATTGAGAGCAAAGCTGCAGGGCAGCAGTAAGTCAGCGTGACCAGCCCACCTAATTACGGTGGCCTGTGTTTGTACAATTCTTTTTGATATATGGACTCCAGCTGTTTGGGAATTGCTTCTCTCTCTGTCTCTCTGCAGCTCTGTTTCGCTCATGCACACAAATCTGCATGTGTATACACAGAAACACACAGCAGAATAGTGTGCACCTACACACACACACACACACACACACACACACACACACACACACACACAAACATTTGGGTTTTCTGTGTTTACTGGCTGCTCTCCATCAGAGGAAGGAAGTCTCCAAATACACTGTGGAACAAATGAATACACATTTTTGAAAGAGGAGCAAGTTGTATCAAACTACAAAGGTCCATTGTGTCTGCATGTGAGAGAAAAGACATTCAAACATACTGTATTGGTCCAAACTTTTGGCTGTTTTCGACACAAAATCCGCAAACATTTTCACATCCTTACTGTCTATTATTTAGCAGTGCTTTTGTTTACCTGATGTGTTTTTGGGGTTCATGTAGGTCACAGGACAGTGCTTGTGCAGACCCGGTTTTGGTGGCAAGATGTGTCGGGAGTGCAGAGAGCTCTTCTGGGGGGATCCAGAGGTCAAATGTCATGGTAGGTCATCATCACCAACATATGAACAAACAAAATAAACCTTTCCAACAGACCAGAGAGGATCATAAGTCTGTTATGACATGCCTCCATTTCTCACTATTTATGTTATTTATTTCATATGAACATAAAGATAATAAGTACTGAAAAAGTCCCAACGTCGGCGCCCCCAAGTGGTATTATCAAAAAAGACCAAATGTAGCACATTTTAGTAGGGCTACGCCTAATGATTATTTTCATTATCAATTTATCTGCCATTATTTATTAATCGTTTAGTCCATAAAATGTCAAACTTGTGGAACAAATACTCGTAACAATTTCCGAGAACCCAAAGTGGCATCTTCAAATTTCTTCTTTTGTCAGACCAACAGTCCAAAACCCAAAGATTCCTTGTCATAAAGGACAAGGAAAAGCAGCAAATCCTCACATTTAAGAAGCTGGAAGCAGCAAATGTTTGACACTTTTGCTTGAAAACTGACTGAAATCATCAATCAATTATCAGAATAGTTGGCAATTAATTTCATACATAGTCCCCCAATTTTAGGGGACAGAATGTAATTGCTACTCATCCACGAAGGATTATCACCAAACTAACTGGAGCTTTTTAGCATCTTTTAGCTTATTCTTCTTTTTGACATTCGCCCTGTCCGGTGAGTAAAAACATGTTAACAGTCTGACAGAGTTCAGGCAAACGATTTGGCCGGCCAAGAACATGCCACTGTCGGGCCGTTAAACAAACTCCTCCGTGTTTTGTATGTTTAAGGTCACGGGTCCAACACTGTTCACCCTATAAGGATAGGAACAGCCTTAAATCTCATGGTCGCTGTTTCATTTCAAACGAGTACAGAGCCAAAACTGTGGAAAACATCACTGTCCTAACACTTCCTGACTGTACTCTGCTCTTGTGTTTATATTTCCTTTTAAACTCACCACATCTTCTTTTTTCTCACTGAAGTTCTCGTGGGATATGAGTCACCATGTTGGAGGACTTGAGCTTTATATTGTTTTTCCACGGTTTTCTGCTCTATTTTTGTGTGTGCAGCTCATTATGCATGTGGAAGCGCACCAGTGGTTACTGTGGAGTTACAGCTTGTTACATGTCAGCAGGCGGAGCTGGTGCTCAGTGTCTGTCTCTGATCCCAGAAAGGTTTATTGCCGGAGAGTCCATCTGCAGAAATGTGAGCCTCGCAGTAGCTGGCTCACCCTCAGAGAAAGAGGGCGAGGAGAGGGAGGTGATTTGGTAATGACCTCTTGTTCCCCGTGCATGGGAACCAGATGTTCTCCAGAACTCCCAGGCATCCCATTTTCGTCATGCACCAACGCCCAGAGGACCCAGGAATTATTCCCGCTGTATTCCCTGAAGGTCTCTTAAGCCGTAAAACCAGCTGGACCTCGCTCTCCATCTGCACAGATAATACACTAATGCGCAAATTCATGGGTATGCAATGCACATCAGTATGACCTTCAAGGTCTTCTTCATGTCGAAGTTTATTTACTGAAGGGGCTGGAGTTTGGATGAACTTTGTTTCCAAATGACTCAATTCTCTGGGGAGACTTAAAAAACTATCAGACGTCTCATATAACTGTTTAATGGTCTGTTTATTATCAGTCCATTAGGCCTCACTTGAACTTTAGATGGAAAACAAGTTATATTATAAAGAAAATACATTTTTTTTTTATGTTTTTGATTATTGTATTTCTTTTTTGGCTTTCCATTTCATTTGGAGAAGGTCAATAAACGTACCTGGACCTTAAGGGAGAATCTTTTCCAGTCGAGTGACAAACATCACTGTTGTCTTCAAACCTATCTGGGGCTGGAGGGGCTACTTGAACTAATACCATAATACATAGTCATTCTTCTATATGGCGAATGCCTATTCCTGGATTTATTAAGATTCCTGGTAAATTCCTGGAATTAGGCTTTGTCTGACTTTCCTGTGTGTGTGTGTCCAGCTTGTGACTGCGACTCTCGGGGAATCTCCAGCGAGCAGTGCCATCGTACGACAGGTCAGTGTACCTGTGTGGAGGGTGTGTCCGGCCCACGGTGTGACAAGTGCGCCAGGGGCTACTGCGGCACGTTCCCCGCCTGTGAACCCTGCCACCAGTGCTTTGCTGTCTGGGACACCGTGGTCAGCGAGCTGACCAATCAAACTCGACGTCTGGAGGTCCAAGTAACGGAGCTCAAGAGCAGTGGGGTGACGGCGCCGTATAAAGATTTAGTCAGCAGCTTGGAGACAAACACCAAGGCCGTCAGAGAAATAGTAGAGAGCAACCCTGCAGCAGTGAAGCTGGAGCAGATGCAGGACTTGATGCATCAAATTACGTATGTATACAGAGATCTACAAAGAGATGTAGTAGACCCCTTTTTATTTGAGTTCATTAGTGTCTTGTTTCTTCAGCGGTTCGATGTCCTACCTGAATGGAAAGCTGAACACGACAGAGGAGACGTTGAGCTTTCTCTACAGCGACGCCAACGCCACTGATGCAAACTTGGACACTCTGACTGATGCTGCCAACCAGCTGGAGCTGAGCGTCCAGGAGCTCAGACAGGAAGTGTCCAACATCAAGAACTCCAACATCCAGGGTAAGAAACTGGACCGAAACGTAAACCTTTAACTAACACGGAAATCATCAGCATATTGCTTCACATTCGTCCTTTTATTCTCACACTGGAGCTGTCTCTTACAACTGCAGTGTTTTGTTCATAAAAGTTGGGTTGCATTTTCGATTTATTTGTTATAACTCTTTGTTTGTTAGTTAGCTTGTTAGCTGAAACAAATCAACATATTTCAATTCAATTTGGTGGAAAGTTATGGGCCGAGGGACAACTGATTAGTTTTTGGTACAATTCCAGAATTTTTTTTTTTTAAAGGATTTCTTCACATCGTGAGATTAAAGCATTGTTTGAACATTTCTGCTGTTTTCCCATAAGAACTACACTTAGATCAGATTTTCTTCTTTCAGCTGTTTCCAAAAAACCTTTTCCAGTGCTATATTGACCCACCGAGCATGTTTCTTGTTGTTTTTCACCATACAAAAGAGCTGAGTCACGTTGAACCTGTGCTAAAAAACTACCAATAATTGTATAGGAATTACATGCTACTATATTCCTGTCAAGTAATCCAGTTTCGCGTAGTGTACTCCTTCTAACATAAATAAATGATCTAATTCCCTAACTTTACTGGACTTCACCTCTTGCAGTTCCATGATACCCCAGACAGATAGAAACCCTTTGATGGGCGTGTGTGTGTGTGTTTTCAGGTGCCATGGACACCATTGCATCTGCACACATGAAGTCTATGATGGCGGAGCTCCGCGTCAACGCCTCCACCAGTAATCCCGGAAACGCAGTGGAGCAGTCGGCCACAGTACGGAAAGCCACGGAGGACAACCTGCACAGCAGTCAGAAGGAGTTTGACCGCAAACACCAAAGAAACTCGCAGAAGCTGGACAAGCTGTCCAACGAGCTGAATACCTTTGACCTGTCACCACTTAGTGAGAAGGTGAGAAACACTGAAGGACCAGCACCTCCTAAAAACTACTGCTTTTATTTTAAAGATTTTTTTTGTGTCCTCTTTCTGCAGACATGTGGAGGTGCAGCTGAAGGTGACGGCTGCTCTGGTGCCCTTTGTGGTGGTTTGGGTTGTGTCGGCAAGGACGGAGCACCACAGTGCGGCGGAGAAGGATGTGGAGGTCTTGCCATGACCTCCCAAACTGCTCTCAAATCAGCCAAAGACCTGGACCGGGAGATCCTAGCTGCAATGCAGGAGGTGGACACGCTCTCCAGGATGGTGAGTGAACTCTGTAGTTTTTCATCTAACTAGTGCAGGAAAACTCAAGATGGATGTGAGCAAATCGCTGATTTTTGTTTGTGGTCAGGTGTCGGAGGCCAAGAACCGCGCAAACGAGGCCAAGGTGAACGCTATGGAGGTGCTGAGCAAATCCAACCGGAGCAAAGAGAGAGTGGAGCAGAGCAACGAGCAGCTCCGCAACCTCATCAAAGAGATACGAGACCTGCTCACCAGTGAGTGCGCTGCAAACACAGACTCTGCAAAGTGACTGCATTTAGAAAATATTGTGTACTGAAAAAAGTAAAGTCCAGTTTTATTTTCATATATAAATCACTTTCCATTGTTGATTGCCATATTGTTTGAGAACTCAATAAAATCATCTGTTTTGTTTCTGATGAATCCAGATGAAAAGGCAGACGTTTCCGTGATTGAGGCTGTGGCCAACGAGGTGTTGACTCTGGAGATGCCGACCTCGACGGAGAAGCTGCAGGAGCTGACGAAGGAGATCCGGGAGAAGGTCGACACTCTGACCAGCGTGGAGACGATCCTCGATCAGAGCGCTGACGACATCCGGGTTGCAGAGACTCTGCTGAGACAGGCCAAGGCTGCCAGGTAACATGCACACTTAAATTTTGATCGTCAACTCAAGATATGTCACAACAAAAATACTTTCTTAATATTCAAAAAACCCTTCACCTGTTAACATGTACTCCGTCTGTCCGTCAGTGAGGAGGCGTCTAACATGAAGGACACAGCAGATGTAGTGAAGGCAGCCCTGGATGAGACTGAGCGTGCTCAGAGTATCGCCATGGACGCCATCCAACTGGCCCAGAACAACACTAAGGGCACCCTGGACCTGCTGATCTCTGTGAGTTTGACCCCTGACCTCCAAGGTCACGGATGCCATGGGAATAAAACCACTGTCAGTTTGTAGATTTTGGTGTTGTTGTGTACATGTTCTCTCATATCATATGAGTTTTTTCAAATTCTATACTGAAATGACAGCCCTCTTCTTGCAGGCTGATTAAAACTTCATGTGCTGATGAATGATACAGAACCATTATCTAATACTTTAGTGTGTGTGTGTGTGTGTGTGTGTCAGGTGGAGTCGGCGACGGCCACGTCTGAGCTGAAGCTCAGTAACACCACGGGTCGTCTGGTTCAGCTGGAGAGGGAGGTCGGCCTGCTGAGACAGAACAACCTTGAGGTCAACAGCCTGGCGACGACGTCCGACTGGATCACCAGCCAGGCCCAAACGGACGCAGAGGAGGCACAGCAGGTCTCGCACACACCGTTTACTCATCCTCACCTTCTGAAATAGCACACAAAATGCTTTCGTCTGCTGCTGTCACCCCAGCAATGCTTATTTGTTTGTGTGAAGGAGTTTGACAAGGAGGTGAAAGATAAATATGAGGAGGTGGAGGACCTGGTGGAGGATAAAGGGGAGTCGGTGCTGCAGGCGAGGAGGAGAGCGGACGAACTGCAGCAGGAGGCCAAAGAGCTGCTTGCTCAGAGCAGCAGCAAGCTGCAGAGACTCGGAGGTAGCCATATACATTAAGTTTGCTTTTTTTTCAGTATGCTCTGTCATACATATTGTAATCCCTTGGAACACCACACAGACACGTCTTACAAATGCTTTCCTTTCAGGACACTCTTTATCTCCTGTGTTTTCAGAGTTGGAGAACTCCTACGAGTCCAACCAGAGCATCCTGGAGGCCAAAGCTGCAGAGCTGGACGAGCTGGAGCGAACCGTCCGCCGGATCCTGGAGGAGATCAGCCACAAAGTGACGCTGTACAGCACCTGTCTGTGATGATCACCTGAACACTCCAGCACCTCAAGCTCTTTACTGTTCTCACGTTTACTGGCTGGGATTTTTAATGGTGCCAAATGTTTCTAAAGCATTTCAAAATACTACTCCCAGATGATTCCCAAGTGTTTTATAGCTGTGAGGACCAAACACTGTCATATGTTTGACACTTTCACTGCCAAAGGTTTTGATTTCGTGTGAGCCAACAGCTTAACAGTTTATTGGACAGCTGTGCCAAAAGGTATTTTAACAATGTTAAGTTTTTTAAAGCTGCCAAAGACCATTAAAGTATTGAAGTAAGAAGTGCCAAAGGAAACCACTAAAAGCCAATGTGACCTCAGTGCTAGAAACCAAGAATGTGTATGAGAATATAAAACAATTTAGCTGTATAAGATACTAGAATCTGTATTTAAATATACTTTATGACTGAACATATTTGATAGAAATATTAAGCTTTTTATGTACTTAATAAGCCCAAAGATAAGAAACATTATCTGGACCAAAATGTTGTGAACGGTTCTGTGACTACAAATATTACATTTTCATTTGAAAATGAAGTTACTGAAACATCCCATCTGGTGTTTTCTTCTTGGTGGATGGTAAATCCCCCAGGTTATATCTAATATTTGATAGGTTTCATTAATTTACACCTGCATTATTCAATATTTTTTCTGTTGAAATAAAATGACACCATGCAATGCCAGAATCATACAATAGCAAATTCTGCAGCTCTACAGAGCCTTGTAGCATCTTTTACCTCAGCACATTTACGGTGTGATTGAGCTTAAACCAATTGTTCATATAGCCTAGATTGCACAGGGAAAATGCAGTTCTCTACTAGCAAAATGTTTATTTTAGCTTTCGTGACCATTTGAATTCATATTTGCTAGTTTCAATTTAATACATCGAGTTCTCGACCACATAAAATCACAGGAATTCCAAGAGACGGGGGCTTTAGAGACCTCTGCTAAGATAGGCTAGTTAGCTTTTAGTAGGACCATCTTATCCGGTGTTACTTTCTCCCGTACCAATTAATTTTACCTCTGACGTATAACAAACTCTGCAGCAACTGAGGTATGTTAAGGTTGGACAAAGATTACTAACCTTATTTACAAGAACAGAGAAACATATCTTTATTTGCATTATTTGGCATTCAGAAGAATATTTTGTTCCTGTTAAAATAGATCATCCTCCATGAAATAAAAATTCAATATCGATACAAAAGCTGACAGTTTCCTACAACACAGCGCACTAACAGATGGACTTCAGCTGTCTTCATCAATTAGTTTTGTCAAATTAACACCTGTACTGTTTGTATAATGATAGACAATGTACTCTCATTGCTTGTGGTGCTATAGGATCTCAATACAGACAAAGCCCACAGGACCGTTACCAAACTTTCAACTCACTCTGGAAACATGTCAAACAGTGTGATGTTATTGCTGTTATCATGTAGCACTTCAAATAGCACAGCGATAGCAGCAGTAGATTCTTGTTTATAATACTTGCACAATGGTTAGACATGGGGATTTAAAGGCCAAAGCTGACATTGATATTTTTCATTTTAATGCCTCAAGAACAATTATTTTATGTTTTGTTGAGTTGTATTCTTGAAAGCAAGAACTGAAATAAAAACTAAAAGTCACAATCATGGGACAACCGAAAAGCATTTCTAATCAAATTTTTTGATGGATGTTAACAGCTCCATAAAGTAGGGTGAGGGAGGATTAACAGACCAATAACATTGAAGCTGTTGAGGAAAAGTCATCCCCCCCTTTTCAGACATCTGGTGTAAAAATATATGGAGTTGTGGTCAGAGAGGAACCCTCGCATATAAATCTTAATTCCCCCTCACAAACTACAGCCTTTAAGCTCCAAAAAAAAACATTTTTACAACTTTTCAATACTGTGAAAAGTGCTCTGGATCTTTCTTTTTTTTCCTTCCTGGAACTCAACGTCGAGATGGACGTGGGGTTCCTGTACGCACACAGAACTTAAGTTTCGGGGTCTAGTCTCTGCTGCGGGGGTTATGTGGTGGAGGAGCTCCTTCCACGGGGGCTGAGCTGGGAACAGAGAGCAGCTGACCAGCGTGCATGCGTTCATTAACGCGCAGCTGGCACCCGTCCTGCAGCATGCGTAGCGCTATCTTGGCGATGTTGCGTGAATCGTCCAGCCCAGAGTGAGGACGACCTTCGTACTTCAGACCCAACTTCTCCAACATGGTGCTCAGCTTCGTCTGTGTACGGGGGACCTGGAGAAGTAAACCGCTGGTTGGTGGTTTACAGATGTTTTACATTCAGTTTCCAATATTAAAACTATTAAAAACCCAAACCTTGTAGAAGTTTCCATATGACTTTCTTATGTTGATCCACTTCTTCGCAAACTGAGGATATCTGATCCGGCTAAGTCGGCACTGGATGTTGAGAAACTTGCTCATATCCCAGGCCCTAAAGAAGAGCAACCAGTTAAGATTTCACTAAACCGACGAGAAGACACAGACACATTCAGTTAAAATTGTGCAGCATTATTGAATTCAAACATCATACCCATCAGTTAGGATGGCATATTTGTACTTTGTCCCAAGCTCCCTCTCCTGAAGCCAAGCTACAACCCGCTGAAGGACTGCAGGAAATGGGTCTGCTTCATCGACCATTTTCTGCTCAACAAAAACAAGGCCTGACTCAAGTACACAAAAACTCATCAATACGACCCTGATATGAAAAAAGGCACTTTGATATAACTTGAGGTCCACCAACCTGTGTTATTCCTGTTAACTTCACACAGAAGTCTGAAAGCTGTGGGTTCGACTCTGGTTTCACATATTCCTGAAAGGTGTCCACCTGCAAAATAAAGTGAGGAAAAAAACAAACATATTCATAAATACAAAACTCACCCTGCAGGTGAAAAAAAAAACTTAACACCACCACAAACTCAACTTCATTCATTCATTCATTAACCATACTGCTTATCCCGAAGGGTCGCAGGGGGGGGGGGCTGGAGCCAATCCCAGCTAACATTGGGCGAGAGGCAGAAAACTCAACTTACAATTTCTAAAGTGTGCGTGTTGATGAGAACCATGGGGAACTCAATGATTTCGTGATGGAAGTCTGCAGGGTTATCCTCCTCACACGTTGCTTCAAAGTCCACCACACAGATGTAGTCATAGTAGGTGTCAGTGGGCCCTCCCTCGGCAGCAGACTGCATCAGCTTCTGCTTCTTATAGTGGCTCTTTAGCCTCTTCTTCATCACGTCTTTTACACCTCTTTACACACAAAAAAAAAGGGGCTTAGGAAACACCGTTTCTATGTTGTGAAGATCAGCAGCTTTTGATCCTGGCAGGTAGAAATGTTTAGCTTAAGATTTCTGCATACAAATTTAATTATTGTGCACACCTGGTCCTAACATTTACAAATCGCTGCTGTAAATCATTTAAGCTTACGTGTTTACTGTAAAAATTACCTTGTGTCAAGCTGCAGCTCCGCTAACTTGATCCGAAGCTCCTCCTTGGACATGCGGTTGATGTGTCCATTAGCCAAAGAGATCTCCTTGTACACCGGATGACTGAAGTCGCTGTTTGACTGAGACGGAGACACCTGAGGGTCAGATTCTCCGGCAGGACACATTCTGCTGCAAGGCTTTGCCTGAAGAGGAATCGTGCCATTGACACAACATACGATGCATTAATCAACTTGCGCAGCTGGTTTGTTTATAGAGAGATGACGCCAGAGTAAAGTCCAAAAATGTGTCAGGCCTGGTCTGTAAAAGTGCACAGGTCAGAAAGGTCACTTGGGATCGTTCGACAGGGAAGTCGCCGAACTTTGATTTGGCCTTTCAGGTCTTACATTAAGAAAATAGTAGCTTTTATAGCTGTTCCCTCTGCCACGTTTCTATAAAACATTTACTTCAGTTTAGCATATAGGGTTTTAAATGTAAAGGTGTTAAATGGCAACGTGTATGCTGTTGCCGGAAGAGTTAAAGTGCGCGTTTAATCTGACCGTATCTCGGTTGAAAACAAGAAGCTAGCTTACAGCTCACACCCACCATTTCATCTCTCGTCTTAGACATCTTCACATTGATGTCCTTTGCGTGAATGTTCTCCTTGTGCTCATCCATTTAAAGTGGAAGTTAATCCAGAGACTAGTCGGCAACTTTAAAAAAAAAAAAACAACAACCCGACGTGAATTTAAGTCATGAAAACGTACTATCCTGTAAACGCGAACACCGACGCTAGTGGTCTTGCTAGCTTCACTTGCTAACATTAGCTAACACGATAGCCAACATTCCTGTGACGTGTTCGCGCGCGCCTTAGCGTAGTCTTTGGTGTCTGCGTTTAAGCTGCCGAGTACGACGCTAAGTCGAGTTGTTTCTATATGCGTCAAAATAAAACAAACTAACGCGTTTAATCGACCAACGTTACTAGTTCAGCGCCAGTAGCAGCGGCTCTCCGCAGCAACGTCAAACATAATTTTTTAAGAGGGACAGTTATGACGACTTCCGCTTTGCGCCAAAACAACATGACGCGCTCTGCCGCCATCTTATGTCGGGGATGATCCAAAAAACATGTCCAATAGTGGACGTGCCTCTGGTTATAAAGTGTATTTTGGACTATGTAGTCTTTTTCAGAACATAATATGCATACTTAATTAATGGATTTTATTAATTTGATAATTTTTAGGAATAAATATCACAGTCACACCTGCACATGATCAAACATATGCTTATTTTTTGATACCTCTTTAATAACATACATAAAACATGTTTAATTAATCAATAACACCGGTTGAGCATCTTGTGAACATGACACGTGAAGACAGGATACACAAGGTATATCATGATTGTCTTTAATGTTCCCTGTTGGTCATATAGTTTCTTATATATCAAGGGTTTTACCTCTGCCTACTGTGTTCTTCTTCTGCACTGCTCATATTTGACAGCTAGGTGGCAGTCTCCATGTTTCATTCTGTGCCATGCATGCATGCATACATACAAAAGAATGTACAGTATATATTCCTTACTAAATGTACAAAACTCAGAACAGTTGTTTGGCCCAGAAGTTCCCCTGTGAGGAATGTTAACTTTTGCAGAAACAGCAGTGTTCGGAGCAAAGAGCAGGAGGGACAAAAGGAGCAAAACACCATGTGAATAATGAATGTGAGGCTGACAAAACTGGATCAAAATGTATGATCCACAAAACATGGACTTCTTCTGCGTGCCATCATTATGGCTGAAATGCTTCTGGGATGTGAAACTGTTATGTTTTGATGTTTGTTGATGTTATGATGTTTGGCTCTCAAATCAAATCAAATCAAAAGGTCTTTCGCAACAGAGATCTATCAAAACCACCTGACATTGATTTCAAGATGCATCTGTGAATCCTTCAGGACTAAATTAATGTCCTCGCTTCACTTATCTCAAGTGGTATGGCATTTTTGCATTCCAAATCTTTAATTGGTGGATTTGTAGAGATGATGGTAGTGTTACGTGCCAAGCACCAGCCGACAGCCTAGTTGGGCTCCTCTGTGACCCTGTTCCCCAGTCCTCTCTGCAGGTGTAGGCAATAATTGAATGCCACCTGTGCGGCCCTGGTAAATAGCTCCAGAGGTGTCTGTCTAGGCGAAGCAACCCAATCAGCTGGGAGAGGGTGGAGTTATAAAGAGGAGACCTGGAGGTGTGTTGGTTGATTCTGAATCAGAATGATTGATGACAAGATATGTTTTGGAAGTCTCTGTGGAGACTGGTTAAGAAAGGTGGGTGTGCTGGACTAGGCAGGACTGGGGCCTGTACATCGCACTCACGTAGTTTCGAGACTGTTAGGAACACTAGGTTAGTGGGTGGTGCCGCCCCTGTATGGTTTTCCTGAGCCTTTCTTATTAGCTGGACAGCCTTTTGTTTGAACTTAGGTGGGACTTCAGTTTAGGAGGGGTCTTGTTCTGTTTTCTTGGATTTTATTTGGCATCAACCCTGAGTGCAGCCTCCCCCACTTATTGCCTCAAGAGGCTACATGTACAACAACCCAAACCATACCAGTTTGGTGCAGCAGCCCTGGCTCGGATCCGTTGTTTGCTTGTTACCGTCCTCCCCTCCCCTAGACACACGAAGGGGGATGTAACAGTAGGCAGATTCTTTGGGCAGAGCCAGGGCAGATGCCTGGGCAGATGCCTGGGCTAAGCTAAGCTAAACTCCTTAGCGGTAGCTTCAAAGCGAATGAGTATTTCATTTCTTAAATGAACTATAATATAAAAGGAACACTGTGGGAAAAAAAACACTGAAATTTCAGTATTGATTTGTCCAACAAGTACAGGTAATAGTGAAATTAATTATTTAAAATTCAAAACTAAATGTTGCAAAATAATTGAACCCTATTTTGGTTTTGGGGGACATTACAGAGGATGGATGGCAAATTATTTTTAAGTCCTGGATGCTGTGAAATAAAACATAAAATTGTCTAATATTCTTTTAAATACTAGACATAACACACACCAACACGCCACATTGCACAGCTGCTGGGTTTTTGTAGTCATTTAAATGCATTTTATGTATGAATTCCTTATGATGCTTGCAGAGTGGTTTGATCCCTGTCCTCACATCACACAGCCTGTCTGATGTATAATGAATGGAATGTTGGCAATAAAGAAAAAAAATAAGGACCAATAGGAAACAGAAAATCAGGAGCAATCTTAGAAAACAAAGATTTATTCTCTCATTTGAAGAAAAAAAAAAAAGTAATGGAAAACCCATACCCAGAAACTGAAACACACAAAAGAAATGTGAAAATATACATTAATTTAGGAATACAGCTTTGGAGAGAAGGAAGCACACGTCTCTCCTGAAGAGGACACAGAAAGTGTTTGAGCCAATTTGGAAAAAAACATAATAGACTAATGGTAAGAAAACAAACAAAAAAAAACATTGTAATTTCAGTGTTATTTAGAAAGGCTAAGGTGCCTTAAAAATCACCATATTTGGCTTTTGAAGGGATGCGAACAGAAGTTACACAGTAGAAGAAATAAGCTGCATTGAAAAGGCATCAGTTCCACTTCCCCCCCCCCGTCATCATCACAGTGATACTGGGTTAGGGAGCACGGAGCTACATTGTTCATTTTCCTCTGTCCAACCTGCAATCCTGCATTGCTGTCATGTGGAAAAAACAGTTGCTAGTGTATCCATGTTACCACTTATGGCTTTAGTTGTTAAGTGGTAAATGCTGCTTGGGAACAGGGCAACGGATGGGATTTTTCTAGGTTACTGACATTTCAGCAGTTTAGTGCAAGAGCAGACATGCATATTTCAAGTAAAAGAACCAATTACAATTCATAAGTCTTAAAATATGGTGACAGGGGCTGGACTTTCTGTGCTAGTTTCAGACATCATCATCATCATCATCAGAGTCACTTCCCAGCTGTGCGAAAGAGTCAAGTGTGAAAAGGTTGAAAGGAATTATGAGCAAATCAAATGTAGTAGCAGTAATCACCCCCGGCTTAAAACAAGTTTCGGCAGATGGGAATCCTTTCAAGTCTAGGCTTTGAACTGTCAGAACATCGCTATTTTTATTCCCACCGGACATGAACGCAGCACAACATCACACAAAAGTTAATTTGTTCTGTTCACCTCGTAAAAAGGCAACTCAATAAAATCCTGATCTTTAAGTCAAATGTGCTCGCATTTAGTGCTTTTCTCTAGTCATCTAGACCTTCCTCACAGTTTACATGCTAGCTGGTCGACGCTAAAGCAGCAGTCTTGTTGTTTTTTCTCAAAAAGCTTTGAGAAGCAGCGGTAATCCAAAAAACAAATACAGATTTCATGTGACGAAAAACCCCAAAGCATTAAAGTAAGAGGGCAGGAGGCGGTTTTATAAGCTTTCCTTTAAAAGAATAGTTTGACATTTTAGGAATTACGCTTATTTGCTTTCTTGCCGTGAGGTAGATGAGAAGATCGATGCCACTCTCGTGTCTGTCCGGTAAATTTGAAGCCAGTGGTCAGTTAGCTTTGCACAAAGATTAGAAACGGGGCTATGGACATGAGTGGTATCAATCTTCTCACCTAACTCTCGCCAAGAAAGCAGATGATTCACACAATGTGAAACAATTCTTTAAGAAACACAGCATAGACACACAAGCAGGCGTACAATATACAAATGTTCCCACACAGTTTAAAACAACGGCTTAAAAATTGTGAGACACTGACAAGAAAAACATCACAAATACAAAACAGTGAAGTTCAGACACACGATACAAATCTACCTTCGGGTGTCTGTGTTGTCACAGCTGGCTGGTGTACAAGGAGGCGTAGTGTGCAGGTTCAAAACTGATGGACTGGCCACATACTGAGAGTGAGTGTTTGTTTCGAGGTGTCGGGTGGCGCTATAACAGATATATTTCCCTTTAAGGACAGGAAATAGTCACTGTATTTCCATGCCCTCAATAAAAGCCCAGTCCTCCTATATTTAGATTTTAATGTCTGTGGTTGGGACCAGAATCTTCTCATGACCAGATGAGAGTGAGGGGGTGAGAGGAGCTCCAAAAGCCAATAATATGGCTGGCATCTGTGATTCATCTGATTCAGCCGATTCATCTTTTATTGGTCCAATACTTTAGACTGTACTGATGCGCTGTTATGCCACATTTATGTTTCAGCCTTGTGGACAGCACAATAGAGCTTTACATTAGAGCTTTGTCACAGTTCTGTTCATTTGTGATAATTTATATCAGCTTACATCTCTGTGTGTGTGTGTGGAATGACTGTGGAGGTGCATTGTGGGAAAAGGCTTTGTGGATTTGTGTGGACCCCCATTTAGACTTGCAAAGCCATAAATCAAGTCACCTTGGAGCCTAAAATTGCTGGGGACCTAGGGCTGGTGTAAGGCTACATATAAACTACTCCCCAGTTCTTGTGTTGCCATGACGACGCACCTTGTGGAAACCCAGTCAGCTAACATTTTATGGTCTCAGTCGCACTCCTGGATCAGTGCGGAAGGACCAACCGTTCCAAAGCACACTGCAAATGTTCCCAGTTCTTCCACAGCAGCGCTAAAACAGACACGCCCACGCAGGTGAGCGCCAGGTGGAGGCGGCTACGCAGCAGCGGGGCGGTGAACTTGGCCGCCGTGGAAACACACACCAAGATCACGGTGACGATAGCCAGCATGATGTTGATGCACTTCCCCAGCAGCACCTTGGCATCGGTGTTTTCCACCTGGACCGTCTGTTGCTGCTGCTGCTGGAGCTCGAGCTTAGAGACACGAGTCTGGCACGACTCCAGGACCTCCTGCATGAACGAACACACACAATATGGATAAGATCAGAAATACCGGAGAGCAATGAGTCATAAGGGAAGGGCAGTGAAACTGGATTAGATATGAACTGACATCAGTTGCACTAGAAATGAACAGGAGTTTCACATTAGAAATGAATGGGAGATGCTAGAGGCGCCTCGGTGGCGGAGATATCATTGCAACTGTACTTTTCTTTATAATAAAAAAAATGTTGTTTCTGCAAAAACATGTCTTATTTTGTCAATTTGGCATCAGTTTTGTCCCAGCTCTAAATACCACAATACCCATGAGCCTCAAGTGCATGAATCAGAGTTATAGCCAATTCACAGTATAGTACAGTTTTCAGTCATTCTGTAGCTTCTTCTCCCGTTAACATACATTAAGCCTCATCGGCAGGGTTGGGCATCGAGAACCGGTTCCAAAATTCAGATTCCAACGGAATCGTTAGGAAATTTGTATTTCGATTCTGCTTTTCGGTTCCTAAACAAATATCACTTGCAAGACGCTGCGCAACGTGATACATTTTTACTGCGACCATGGTTGGTCCACAAACATCTATCCGTTTATTTGTCCACAAAGCTGTGCACGTGAATGCATGCAAATTTGTGCTTGTATTTATTTTATTTTTTTTAAAAGCGTAGCCAGCACGTGAGTCTCTGGGTAGAATCATTGGCGTCATCAGCAAACGCTCAAAAGCAAGGCTTCATTTTGTTCGGAAAAATGACGGGTCGGCACAGTGCAACACCTGTGCCAAACCTATTTCGTGCAAGGGAGCATGAACTACGAATATGATAAAACATCTTCGCCAGCATGGTATGCAAATCAACGAGTGTACCGTGTTTGACGTGTTGAGCCGGTCTCCCTCTCCTTCACTTTCCTCCTCAGTCAACCCTCAAAAGCAGAGGATACATTTCAACGTGGAACGTAATTGTATGCGTGTGTTTGAGTTTTGTTCTCTGCACATGTGTATCATGAGTGACCAATAATCGACCATAGGATTCCTAAAAGCACCTCAACCTGTTTTGACCCCACCCCTCACAGAATTGGAATCGAGAATCGTTAACCGAAATCGATAAACAGAATCGGAATCAGAATCGTTAAAATACAAATGATACCCAACCCTATATTTTCTAACAACATTTTTTGTCCCAATAAATTAGTTTTTCATTTATTGTTTGTCAATCACCACCAATATAGTCTATTGGCGAAAAGTAATCATGCTTTTACATCTGGAACCAGGGGCTGCTGAAATAGCTCCTAATACTTGGAAACTCTAATCGATTTACAATGAAATAAAACAGAAATAGCTCACATTTAAGAATCTGCAAACAGTGAGTTTTTGGTGTTAGTACTAGTGTCTGACAGCAAAAACAGAGATTCCAGTGCTGTACTTCAAATATATGTTAGTTAAAGGTTAAATGTGAGTGGGTGGTGCATTATATAACTGCTACTTATAGGCTAACTGCGTGTCTGTGTATACAAACACAAATTACCTGTATGTCTCTGGCCCTCTCATAGGCCTGGTAAGCCACCTTCTCCTCAATACTGGCCAGTTCCTGCTTCAGATTACTGGTCTCGTGCTGGTGGAGCTCCGTCAGGTCATTTAACTGGTCCTCCAAACGCTCATACCTGACACACACACACACACACACACACACAGAGTAGGTGGAGGCAGAGAGCCAAGGAGTGAGAAACAATGCATAATTGAGTGTGTGTGTGTGGGCGAGTAACAGTACAGCAGTTTATCTACTACTGCAACTCAGCTGCTGAAAATATTTGCCCAAAACAGTCTGGGGTTTTGTGTGTAAGCTCCACTATATATTTTTAGTTTACAAAAGCTTCCCTCTAAAACTGTGAAAAGCTCTTTAAAGTTCTACAGCAGATGTTCGAACAAAAAAATGCCCAGTTAGGAGTGAGGATTATTGGATTCCTGCAACAGAAGAATAAACATTTCTTTGCATCAACATTTCTTTAGGTTATAACATTTAGCTGTAATTTTCCTTCTGGCATGGTTTCATTTTCAAAAACCTTTAGAGGCAGGAGAAGGTTTTGCAAAAAAAAAAAAAAGGCTTTGACACAAAGCCAGAAGAAAAAATATCTTTCTTGTCTCTTATCTTCTTGGGCCTCTCAAGATTTATCTCAGGACACAGAAGTTAGGATTCACTGATCTAAATCATACTAGTGGGAAAGATTGTGATGTTTCTTAATCGAATGTTTGGTGCATTTATTAAAGCACCCCTCCTACATGATACATAATTGTGATGCAGCACATACCTGTATCTCTCCTCCTGCATCATCTGTGTGCAGTAGCTGTAATCCCGTTTGAACTGTGAATTCAGAGTCTCCATGTCCTCTGCCAGCTGTGCCTGAGCCTCCCTGATCTCCCGCACCATGTCCAGCACCTCCCCCAGCCGCCCGTTGGAGTCCGACCTCCCCGGACCTCCAGAGCCTGCCCCCGAGCCCCCGGCTAGGTTCCCGTTTGAGTCTGCAGACGCAGACGTCCCCGTGGAACACTCGTCGTCGCTCTGGTACTTTGTGGCCTTGGCTACAGTGGTGGCGCTCCCACTCAGTCCCCTCGCCCCGCCATCCCCCTGCAGCCCTGACCCCGTCTCCATGGAGCTCTTGAGGTGTGCAATGTTGTCGGCGCTGCCAAACTTGTTCCTGATGAGGTTGGCAAACTCTCGCGACTTGTTGAAGAAGAACGGTGGCGAGAGCGACACCCCGGGCCCAATTGTCTTCACTTTATCCAGCGCTGGGTGCCGCCCGGTGGCGCTGACGTCCCGCAGGCTGCCCTCCTTGCTGTGAGTCCCAGGCTCCTTGCTGCTGCCATCCTTGTGGCTGTGTTTCCCATTGGTCTCGCTGTCCTTCACGCGACGTTGGTACTGCTCCAGCTTCCTCTGCAGCCGGACGATGGTGTGCGCCGACTTCTGGTTCTTCTTTTCAAAGACCTGACGTATTCGTCCTACCTGCTGCTTGTCGGCATTGTTCACCAGCTTCAGGTACTCTGCGACATTCTGGTCCCGAGCCGTCTGCTCCACCTTAATCTGCTCTGTCACCTGAAGGGAGGATGAAAGAAAATGAATGGATTTCCCATGAAAACGTTCCAATACCCCCCCCCCAAAATATAAAAACTGTAAACCTCTCTTTGTTAGGATATGTGTAAGTTAACATGTGGCCGTGACAACAGATCACTTCTTAACTATAAATGGAAATATGCAACAATATGCTTTTTAGGCTGAAGAGGTCTGAAATGTTGCCAATGCACCATCACATTTTTGTGATATACATGTGACAGACAGTTTGTGTTACAGCATTACTGGTATTGTTCTTCAACAAACCCCTTCATCTGGACACCTTTTCCCCCCAAAACCAACCTGCTAATCATAGCTCCTCCATAGTGTTTTATTTTCTTCACTTGCTAAAGGTTTGTTGTTAATAAGGTGTAACGTCACCACTGGTTTCCTGAGCTGTTCTCCTTTATCGAGCTTTGTTAAACATGTAATGAATCCATGCAAAGTTTAAAAATGACCTCCAGATTAAAGTGCAGAAATTGTCAGAATCAGCTGTTAGAAAATCTATGGTGTCATTGTTTTGGTAACATTAACTAAAAGTCTTAGACAAAAGTCAACACTTCTGGTCTATCGCAACTTCACATTAAAATACATTTAAGCAGATGCAGGAAGTCGGGAAGCATCAGCTGTAGCTTTACGCACGTTAGATTACCGCGGTAAATAAACAGCAGAACATAAAACTAATGTGGTTCGCTGATGTTTGGTCGATAAATTATCTGCTTTAAAAGGTAACACGTAGTAGCTCCAGTTTCACACTATTCCATCAATCTACAGATGATGGTAATGTGCCAACAAATGCAGAGAAGAAGAAGAGTGGTAGCTAGTAGTTTATTACTCACTGGGACAAGTATTCATTACATTGTTTTGTTAATATTAAATTAATTTGTAATGAAAGCTGAGACTATTATGAATCAGAGGATGTGGTGTAATTACAGTACAACATCTCATTAATTCAACTAATTAACTTAATAGATATTTGATTGTACCTGGTAATCCCGTAGTATCATTTCTGGATAAAGAAATGCTGCTTTAACTGCTAGACAGAGTACCACAAAACTAAGATACTTAATTTACTCTTGTGTGATGTTTGTTCAGAGGGTCCATAACGCCACATGCATACGCACCACTCTGCAAGTCAAACACAGTGAATCTACAAAGAGACTAACGTTCCCTCAGACCTTGAGGATCTTCTGCTGCAGGCTGTCGATACCCAGGGCTCCCTTGGTGAAGTCCAAGCCCACTCCACCCAGGGCTCCCTTGGTGAAGTCCAAGCCCACTCCATCATCACCAACGCTGTCCACCACGTCCAGGTTGGACTCAGAGCCGCCACGACGGATGGGCACCGGGATGCTGAGGATGTTGACATCGCTGCTGCTGCGCTCCGCCTGTGGACACACACACACACACGAGTGAAGAGGAGTGAAATAAATAAAATAATTATTTAAGCCTGAGGTAGTGTCTTAAAATGTCTCGTTTTGTTCGGCCAACACCACAAAATATTCAGTTCACAGTGATACATGACAAAGAAAAGCAGCAAATCATCTCATTTGAGAGCCCGGTGGCTTTTTTTCCATTATTTTTCCTATTAATATTTTTCTGTTCACCATTCGAGTCAACTCTATGAGATTATTTGAAAAACAAACATTCAATATTCAAAGTGTCACCTCAAGTTGAGCTAAAAATCGCACACCAGACAACATCTGACACGGTCATTATTATTATAGCCATTGACGGTTGAGAGAATGCTACTTGTGCAAAATGATATAATGCCTCATTCAACAATGTGGGAGAGAAAATGACAGCTCCTCTGAAGTACACTAAGTAGTATACTTGCAATGGAAACTACGGAGGCAAAATATATATATATCTTTTTCTCTTCCGAGTTCACCATTTTCTTCCTATCGCTTGCTCAGCTGTCGGTCTCGTCCCTTAGTGAGTACACACAACCACAGTGGTAAGAAAGTCAGAAAATAACAGCCGAGCTGAAAAAGAAAAACAAAGAGTATTGGGCGCTTAGTCTTGAGAGGATTCTTGTGTTTAGACTGGAGGGAAACGAGCAGAAAAAGGCAGCTGATGAGACAGTAAATCTGGCTTAAGTCTGTACAATGGTCAGTCAGTGGAGGCTCCAAACAAACAGCCCCCAGTGCCTCTTGTACTCAAAATCCACTCTCTGTACTGACAAAAGCAGACGATTATGTAAGGCAACCTAAAATATTAGTATGTGGTAACTCTAGTTGCCACGGCAGCAAAGCGCACGCAGACAGACTAAGCTCCATGACACACATACACAAGCCCTGAAGGCGGGTTCTTTGGCTTTATTCATTTTTGTCTTTTTCTTACATATAGACGAGAAGAATACATGAGGCTGTAAGTAATTGTGTTGTTTGGCTGTACAGCCTGTGATACTACATTCTGCAGAGTCGGCAATCGTCATCCCTAGCAGTGAATAATACTCCTAAAATATTAATATTATTGTATTAACAGAATCATTCATGTTCTGAATTATAACTATACTTCTTGCTACTCCTGAGTACAGATGGCCAACACCCTCAGGACATCACACGTCCAATGGTCCAACCAAATGGCCAGAAATGCAGCTAGAACTGACCTGTGTTATTATCAATACTACTGATGCAATCAACGTCAAGTGAAAATAAAGAACATTTGCTGTTTGTAGTTTCACAAATGGAAGATTGGTTTCTAAAAGAGAGGAAACCAAACCAATTAAAAACTGCTGGTCAGACTAAGGACGCAGTTTTTACTCTCTGGTTGCTTGTGACCAGTTTTTAAACAATTTTTAGCCATAAGGATAAGGACATTAACTCAAATGCCCAGTCCCCCAGAGACACTATATTTCCATGGTTTTATTTCTATAGTCTTTCCAAATTATCCCAGAGTAACCTTATTTATTTTTTGTGCCTAAAACTGAACAAAGACTCCAACGATTGTTCCCATCAAAGTGTGTTTACAGGTCTCGTGGAGTGCTACGGCATATGTGAAAAAGGTTAACAGCCTTTTGTGGCTCCAGAGGAAGCTGTGTGAAGTCTGATCAATCTGATGAAGACTACAAGTTTGAAAATGAAACATATCTGGCGGTGTGGAGTTAGGAAGACGTGAGCTCGGCAGACCTCTGCAGCCTGCTGCTCATCTCTGCTTGAGGCTAGCAGCTGGAGGCCACTATTAGCATAACACACCCGAATATCTGACTGAACTGCAGGCGCCGTGTTTTGACAAAGACGAAGAATGTGTGGAATGAAAAAGGGCCATCTCTCTGGATCTGCTGCATTGTTTAATACTTTTTTTTTTTAAATAAAACTGTCCATCATTAGTCCGACAGTGGTATACAAGTGCTAAACTAAAATCGGTGGAGTGAACTTTCAAAAAACCACCATGTATAATTTCTGTCTTCTCCTTTAGCTCATTAAAAACTATCAAATTCCCAGAAACAATACCATAATCTCTGGCAATACACATTTAGTACATGTTAATATTAATGCGACTTTTCATACTACTAACGTCAAAAGTCCTAGCTGGTAAAACTTTAATCTGAGAAAATGAATCAGATAAATCACAATTACAAACCTCTGATAATTAGTGCATGATCACACTGTGAGGCACTAACTACACTGAACCTCCTGCTTTGGGCTCACAAAACACTCACAACCTTGAATTCAGTTGGGTTGGATTCAAGGTTGTGTGTTTTACAAACACATTTACATTTGTGAGCAGATCACGCATTTATCTGCACAAACCCAAACCGCCTCTCACACACCAACAGCAGTGGTCATAAATCAGCTGGTCGCAGGAGATTCAGGTGCATAAACATGCATCTGGCTTAGCCTCACACTCTGCAGTCTACACGCATATTGAAAATCCACTGGAAAGTCTGAGGGTGTTATGGGGAAATGATTAACATGTGAACACACAGAAGCACCATATGTCTCAGAGGACACGCATGTCTGTTTTGCAGAGCAGATATCTGGCCTGTACTCATCCTATGACCCTGGTCTGCACTGAAGCCATTTAGATCATTTTACAGATGGGTGGACACACAGGCAAAACACACAAACAACACAGCAGGGTCCACTGGGAAATATAGAGGAGATATTCAGATATTCACTTGTCTATAACTATGCGATTCAACTTGAAATAAAAAATGGATGAATGGGTATGAATGCAGAATGTGGTTCTCTTAAAAGTGGGCATGGGCTCCAGTTGTTTCCCTTGGGGGGGTGGGGGGGGACTACTGGCCATAAAACGTGCTGCAAAACTGCTCTAAATGTTATTTTTCCCAGCAGACAGCCCACAAGTGTAGGCAGTCCACAAGGAATGTGATTAGATTTGCAGGTATTAGGTCATCAATCAAAGTGTTGGACAAATAAAAAAAATCTGACCTGATGATGGCGCTATAGACGAAAAGCTACAATGTATCCTGAAGGGAACATGAATGTGTGCACCAAATATCATGGCAATCCATGACATTTCTCTCAAAATCATAAATGTGAACCCCATGGTGGCGCTAAAAGAAAAGTCAGGAGATCATTAAGGTAAGTAGGATCCATAGATTGGGAAGCATGAATGTTTGTACAAACTTTTACACCAATACATCTGGTAGCTGAAAGTAGTAGAATCGATTGACCTTGACATTCCTAGAGCCATGCCCTGAGCGTGGCTAAAAATAATCTATAGATCAACTGATAATGACAATCATAATCAAATGAAGGCCTAAACTATTGCAAATTCAACAAATAAAACAACATATGAAGCATTCAAGATGAGGCAGACATAGTCTTTGCGTTGGTGTGTAATTTGCATTGGCTGTCCATATTCAAAATCTAAGATTAGAGGCCGGTGCGGAAGCTCATGGTGTGTACTATATGTGAAAAAGAGAGAGAGAGGGCCTGCCAAGTGCAGCTCCAACTCTTACTAAGCCATCGATGGAGGTGGGAGTAGGGACCTTGCCATGGGGAGCCGACGGCCTGACAACCACACAGGAAATTGCCACGGGAAGCCTTTCTTTTGTTACTCCGAGCACCGAGTCAGAAGTTATTTATTCCTGCCTCCGACCCATCAATTCATTTTCCGCTAACATGAGCCAGAGGTAGAGACAAGTCAGAAACAAGGAAACGGTAAGCACGTCATCCCTCATCCTCGCCTTCAGCTAATCATTGTAATTCTGCCGACATTCAGGGGCGAGACTCAACATTTGGCAAATACCAATCAGCAGCTGTCCACCAGTGGTGATCGATCCACAACACGTACTCCACAATCACACAGGAAGATAGTGCAAGGGCTGCTTGCATCTCCCCTGAGGTATACATATTAATGTGCTGATAACAGATTATACTTACATTGTACATACATGTGGATAACTTGGTAGCCTGCAGGGCTGTAAAGATATATTGGAATAGAGCTTAATGCCAAACATTTGCTGGTTTCAGCTTCTCAAATAGGAGGATTTGATGCTTGTCTTTTAAATTAAAGTAAACCGAATATCGTTTTGGTTTGGTTTTGGACTGTTGGAATGACAAAACAAGACATTTAAATCAAGAAAATGACTGTCAGATTCATTTGCAGCCCTAATATGTAATATAACCCAGTCTAAAGTGACAGATGCACTTTATATTATTTTCTGTGGAAACGATTAGTTGATTAAATTAGTTTTAATGTAATAATTACCAATAACTTAATTTAGTTCAAATCAAAATGAAGCAAAAAGTGCCAGACATTTGCTAGTTTCAGCTTTCCTCCAGGTAATCAAATAAACACACACATAAATAAACAAATTAGTTTCTTATTGGTATCCAAGAGACAAGGAGGAACATAAAGCTAAATATGTGAAAGCCAAAGCAAACAATGTATTTGACAGATGTGATTCTTTACTGGTTTTCTCCATGACAAATGAGTGCTTATAAACACTTTATGTGACAGAGATTATACCACATTAGTCATCCATTAGTCACTGTCACACACTGTCTGCATCTGCAAACCAGATTAGCATGGGAAGAATTAAACTAGTGTGTATTTGAGTGTTTGGGAGGACATAATGGGATTGGGAGAACCCAGACCTCTTAAGCCAATTGCAGGAAGCTAGGAGACATGTAATCGCCTCATACACGGATAGACGCCATTTCAACCTATGACAGAGCTGCAAAGTAACCATGGCAACAATCCTCGGGCGTTAGGCTACATTCAGGGAGCCATAAACTCACGCCGTGAAATTAACAGAACATGCTGTCTTTACACAAAATAATAATAAATAAAAATAATAAATAAACAATAGAGAAAAACAAACAAACAAACAAAAAACTACAGCCATGCCTACATGCTCACAATGACATTGCGAACACCCTGATGTTTAGCACATTCCTCATCTTGGCTTAGTGTGTTAGCAGGCTAACATATGCTAATTATCTAATTATGTTATGAGACATTTCACTCAAAACCTTAAAATATGAACCCCATGGTGGCGCTAGAGGAAATGTCAGGGGATAACCAACATCAGCAGGATTCGTCCTCTGGGCTACATGGATGTTTGTACCAAATACTATGGACATCCTTTAGAGTGTTGTTGAGATACTTCAGTTTGGACCGAAGACCAGCGGACCAGCGTCCCTGGAGCCACATCGCTAGCTTGGCTAAAAATTGGATGATGATTATAGGTTTTTCTGCTTAATTTTCTTTGGCAATCAGTGTGATACTCTTGAGTTCACGTCCTCCAACATTATCCCTGTATTACCTAACAGCACAGAATAGACAGCACCTCTTTGGACTAATATGGAGACGTGATTTGAAAAGCTAAATCCAGCAAACTCTGTTAAGAGTTGCCAAGGCCACTCTGTTCCAACAGACTTGAAAATAACACAGATGAGCATTGCTCGTAATTTATGACTGCACTTCCTGAGGGCTCCAGAAAGAGCTCGTACACCAAGCCTAATGCATCATACAGCCACAGAATAAGGTACAGGTCACACAAACCACTGCACCTGCAATTGATTTTAAATCCATTCCATCTGTGGGACACAAATCAACTCTGAAAAGCAAAGGAGCATTTTATGCAGGCTGATAACTAATACTCTTTCTGGAGCAAGTCAAACAGAAATGGGTACGGCATTATTGTTTGTTCTGTATGAATAATGAATGAAACAGTCCTATACTGGGTTTCTAAAAGTGCTATTCATCAACAATATCCTTGCACTCTGTGGACTATTTGACACTGCGTTGTATAATTTGTATAACATGATCTTAAATGTATTTTCTTAACTTTTACACCACGACTGTGCTGCCATCTCCACTGCTGGAGCAAAACGTCTCTCATCTCCTAAGTTGACTTAAATTAAACCGATTTAATGATTAAAGCAGAATAACTCCCTATATTCAGATCTGCAATTAAAAGGGAACCCTCTGAGTATCTTAACACCTCATAATTTTTTTACTGTGTGAAATTACTACAGAAATACCCGACTGAATATTTGATTTGCTTTTTTCCAACAGTTAAATTGTTAGGAATTCATTTGTGTCAACGAAGACCGGTTTTGGTGACAGAGGCGCCTCTGAGTGTTCATTCAACCGGTCCCATTTTAAAACTATTCAAGTCACGTACAGAGATAGAAAAAGAGTTTTTCGTTCACCTATGTATATATATTTTTTAAAAAAGGACAGTTTAAGGTGAAATGAGACATTCGGTTCACGTGAATTGGTCTGGAGAGCCGCATGGCTGGAGGGGATCAGCCGTGACTGTGTGACCTGAGAGAGGAGACTCCCTGTGGGGAAGACTAGCTGGCAGAAAGGCACACCTCCCCATGGGGCTCCAGAGGTAGAGAGGCAGAGAATCACCCCGAGAATAAATGGAAAGCAAAACAGCCTCAAAACAGACGGAAAATGGGTTAGAATACAAACACGGAGCGTTTAGGCAATATTCAGTATTGCAACAAGGGCTGAGCATTATAACACACTGCCCCCCAAAAAAAGGTTTTGACGGAGGAAACTGAAGGGTTTATTGGGGAGTCTTTTCCTTATCTGATCTGAGGGTCTCGTATGCTGTACAGATTGTAAAGATCTTTGAGGCAACTTTGATTTTGAGCAATATAAATATATCAAAACACACACACACAGTGGGGCTAAGGGGAAGTAAACAGTGTGTGCCCAATCACTGTGTCAAGACAGGCTGCTCTGTGCACACACCCACACATACCGAAATCGCAGCGGGCCGATCGGGACACGTCCACATTATCCAGAGGCTAAGTCAGGACACACAACATCACCGTACAAAAGGTAATGTCAGACCCCGCTGCAGTCTGCACCACAGTGCCACACTGTTTGATGGATTGCACTATAATTATTTACAAGTCACTTTGGAACCGAGCTCAAGTGCCCTGTTGTTCACTGAAATTTTAATTACAAATTGCCACAGAGCGCTTCTTTCAAATCATTGCTGTGTTCGCTATCATGGTTAATCCCGCTGCTAAAGCCACTTTATTTAATTCGCATTTGAATAGCACTCGTCTCAAATTGTCATATTGTCTCGTCTCAGCTACTTCTGTACTGAAAATCTGTGCACTTGACTTTGGCATTCATCACAGATGCACCGAAAATGAGTGCGATAGGTGATGACGACAACAAGGAATCAGTGGAATGTATCTGAAAAGCATTTAGCATCGTTGTCAGTAGCATAGTAGATGTTTAAATATTTCCACGGATAACCTTTGAAAACATTGACCTGGTGGTGGCGCTACAGGCCAAAGTGAGTAGGATCCATCCTCTTGGGATCACGAATCTTTGTACATAATTTCATGGAAATCCATGCAGATGGTGTCGATACATTTCAGTCTGGACCAAAGTGATGGACTGATGGACCGACGTTGCCACCCCACTCACGTGGCCACAAAGTGGCTCTGTGTATGTACTTTGTTTTGCATTTAGTGCTTCTAAAAAAAAAAATAAAAAATTTTCAAATAAAATCAAACCACATTTTGCACAATCTCCAGAGCTTCCTGATGCAAAGAGGAGGTTGCTACTCGTCTCTACTCTCCAGCACTCTTCTGTTTCAGAGAGAAAAGAGTCGACAAAAAGCCTTTCATGACAACAACAATGCGCTTTAAAGTTGAAGCTTCCTAAGCTTTGACATCAGATTGGATGGAACACACAATATTAAATGCAGCGTGCAGCTGCCGATCTTTTCAGTAATCTGGTCCTGTCTGTAGTAATTAAGATAATGTCTCTAAATGAACAATGCTAATGATATGTGATGATAAAGTGCTATATTTAGAGAGGCACATTAAACTGTGTTTAATTTTAAATTGAGTTTATATGAAATATTTCCTTTAATTTAAGGGTTGATTTAAGATCAGTAGTGTCATGCTGTGGGACCCAAATATGCCTAAATAAACATTTTGTAGAACTGCACAGAATACATTTTCAGCAAAACACAGAGGAGAAAGAAAAGAGCATCACTCCTCTGTGATAAAAGTGTGAGGTGAATCAGTCCACTATATTGCTCTAGGTAATACAGCGAGCCAATAAATCACACTCCAGTGAGAAAGAGTTGTGATGGATATCGAGTTAAAAATCAATGAACTGTTGGCAATCTATTTACTATGTGGGGAGCTCAGCATCAGCTAATGACAAAATACAACAGAAACAACGCTGTAAAACTGACATGCACTACACAAGAGTGTGAGAAAAGCTCTACACAATACGATCCACGTGTATGTTTGTATATGACCTGAATCTTCCACGGAAAAAAAAAGATTTAAAAAGGGCGTGGAAGGGTAAGTGACGGAGGCACAGAGCGACATTATAAGGGAGTAAGAAAGGGAGAAAATCCAGCCTGCTGTAACAAGTCGAGGTTTGTGTTTGAACTCCACAGGTGGAGCAGCAGAATCGAATAGAGTTTTCAAAGGCAGAGCATTCAAACAAGTTATGGTCATAGTTTACATCCAATGATATAAAAAAAAAGGCAAACCTTAAATGTTTTAGAAGCTGTAAGCAGCAAATATAAGACCCTTTGGATAAATAAATGTCTGCAGCCACGAGAAATTGCTAGATAGTGCAAAAGGTTAAACAAATGTTGCACAGTTTCTGGGTAGAAACATGAGCTGGGCCACATATTTTCACGTTAAAAGTGTGAATTCATTAATTTCTGACTCATCCTAGCAGGTTGTAATGATTACGCAGATGTCCTGTTGAGTTTTAAGCAGTGTGGAAATAAAATGCTAAAGGTTTTCGGGCAGCTAGCTAGATACATCTGCTTCACAGAGTGTAATAGTTGGCGATGAATCAGAATTACAGGATACCACTAGGGGAGAAACAGCTATGTGTGTGTTAGCGCAGCATTCTTTGGTGGGCAGAGTGTATTTGTGTGTTGGTTAATCTGCACCGTGTCACTCACACACCCGACATCACTGCTGGTGTGTGTCTATTCACTGTCAGCTTAATCCACTCAATCCCTAATCCAAAGCACAGAGAGAGAGAGATAAACCTGTGTACCTACATGTGAAACGTCTCAATAATTTACATTTCACAGATTGCCTTTCTTGTCGAGCTCCCTCCTCCTGTCGCGCTCACGTCGTCCCTTCATTTTAATAAGTTTAATTAATTAAAAAGAGAGAGAGAGAGAGAGAGAGAGAGAGAGAGAGAGAGAGAGAGAGAGAGAGAGAGAGATTCCAACAGTTGCCCCGACAACAGACTCGACCGAGTGGATAGCCCCTCGTCGTAAGAACCAATGAAACAAGTCAAGGGGCGAAGACCATCAGTCAGCTCCCATTCAACAACATTCACTCCTCCCACTTTGTCCTCAATCAATGGCCAAACAAAAGGCGACGACTTAGCTCATCACTGTGATTTGTGGTGCCGATGGGGGAGTGAGTGCGTGTGTG
>JAVQJF010078380.1:0-43945 GCA_036023855.1 Gadopsis marmoratus | reverse complement strand
ATGTTTTGGGTTGCTGATTTGGGATGTTGATTCAGCTCCGTTTAGGCCAGATTTTGGTCACCAAACATGATCATAGCTGTAGTATTTGTGCCTTTATGTTACGTGATGTTGTGTGCGTTTGGGCAGTTGTGTTTCAGGCTAAGAAATGCACTGCCAAAGAGCAAAATTGTACATGGTAGATTGTTATTGGCAATTTATTATAGTACAGTGAAATATAGATAATATACTCATACACCATGCTGTGGTTTGTTCAGGTTAATGAAACAAACAGTGTAGAACACGTCGGTGAGCATAAAAACAAGGCACTATTTACAATTTTAATACAGCACACTAGCACAATGCCTCATATAGGAGGCTCGTCAACACTTGCACAAAATTATTTATTGACAAAGTTTTGGCCAAGACATTAACTCCACTGCCCTTAAGGTCAAAGGCTGCAGCAGAGATCCTTGCAGTGTGCATCTACAGAGGGCATCTAAGCCTGCCCAAGCATCCACAGAACCTGTGTTAAACAATACTCCTGGTCGCCCTGAGCCACTGCACCTTCCAAACTGTGTTGGGTAGTTGGACCCCTGTATACATAACGTGCCGGTCTAGTTTAGTAATAATTAACCTTGTGTTAAATTCTAATTTTGATCTGGAATCTGGAACATTTGGTAAACGGGCAAGCGCCATTGCAAACAGAAAAGGTGTGATCAAAGATAAAATGAGACGTCTGGAGGAAGATAAAATGAGGGCGGATGATGAGTTAGAAAGCACACAAACCGTATTGTTTGTTTGCTACGGATATAATAGAAATGCTGCTTTGGCACACAGACTGTGTGAAAGAGAGAGCGAGAGAGCGAGAGAGAGAGAGAGAGATGGCCTCAGGGCATCAGAGGTCTCTGTTCAGTGTCTGAACAAAATGCCCAGCCTGATCGAGTGAGCAAGGCCATGAACCAGTCTCCACCCCTATAGCATCCAGCCCCCCCTCATAACACTCCCAACACTGTGTGTGTGCAGAGTGTGTGTGTGTGTGTGTGTGTGTACAGTGCAGTTTGGATACATACATAATGTTCTGAGCTGTTGCTGTACAAGAACCTTGTTCACTATAAACTGTGGCGACCAACGTCTTCTTGCAGCAGGAGACTTAAACATGTCAGGATTCACGGGAATGTAAAATCTGGATGAAAATCTGTTTTAACCTTTTTAAAAAATTTAAGTGAAAATAAAACTAAACGAATATTGAATATCAGTGCGGCCTATCAGCTGCTTTGGTCCCAAAAATAAAATTTTGGATTTTTAAATACCCACATCAGCTGAACCCACTGTGTGTCTGTGAGTAAGGCGGAGGACAAAGGGGACACTGGTGTGGCCGATGGGCTGCTCGGGTTAGTTTGGACAGCAGCAGCAGGGCTTTTCTTGACGCTGAACCAAAAGGACAGGAGGAGGCCCGGCCATGATGCTCATCACATCTGAAGCCCCCATCTGTACTGGTGTCTCCCCACCAGTCAACAAGCCAACACACACACACAAACACCAATACACACGGCTCTAATCTCTTCTGACAGTGCTCACATTCAGTTAGGCCCCACAGTGCTTGTGTATGTCACTGACCATAAACAAAACATACACTCCTCTACAGGAGACACACCATAGGACACGAGGCGTGGACACCCGAGAAATACCAAAAGACAAGGGTGTGGGGAGTGTGTGTTGCACAAGTGTGTGTGATGCCTTTGATGGGTGTCTGTGTGTGTGTTTTTATGCACGTGAAGCTTCTAGGAAAGGAGAACGGATGCCTGTGGGTCATGTCACATCTCCGACATTAGGGCAAAGCAAACGGCAGCCGAGCCAATGGAAACAAAGCGACGCCAGCTAACAAGCAGCCGGGCTGCATGTTGGATGAAGCCGCAACATCACATTACCATGTAATTCTGGTTTTCTTGTCAATATTTGGTGGTGGTTTGCTTTTCCAGCACAAATAACTTTGTGGAAATGTCTTGAACACATGCTGAATCTCAAAGGGTGGCGCCAAGAAAGGTAACATTACCCTGAGGCTCAGGAGGAGGCATGAGGGGACAAATATTAAACTAAACACTCTTTTCACTACCTGAAAATATGATTCAGCCTTAAGGTATTTATTTAGTTAATTAATTCAATTGGCTTTCCATTTTCAAACTAGCCTGAGATCATTATTGATATTGAATCATTCATCGACGTATTTTTTATATATAGCTCGGTAAAAAATGAAGAGACCACTCCAAATTTTCCAAAGTTCATTTTACTCAAACATAACTGTAAGACTAGAGAACTGGTCTCTTAATTTTTTCCAGAGCTGTATATTTTACCATCTTTCACAATTTATCAGTTAGGATTCAATCAAGTTTAACAAAAAAAAACGGATTTTCTGACTAAAAGGTGTCTTTAATGTATAGTGTCCTATACTTCATGTAGTACAGTAATGGTGTGGAGGTCGGGCTGGTGGATGGGCGAGGGTGGGAACACGCCTTACTTTCATGCAGGAGACCAGAGTTGGTGGAACACAACACATCAAGAAACACATCAAGAAAATTCACCGCTTGTCGCGCCTTAGTAGACCGCCAGATTATAGATTAACACAGCTTCTGAATTATTCTACCAGAGCAGCCAAGGCTCATCTTGATGTAAGCTTGCCAGGCCAAAATGTAGAAAGCTACCAAACACATCTGCACCATCGCTTCCATGAGAAAGTTTCATGGTCTTCATCCAATATCTCTGTGTTCAGGATTGTAAGCTACACAATGTAGATAAAAATGTCTCATTTAGATGATGTGTCGGTCTCTCTTGTTGAAAAAGTTAAGAAAAATTACATTTAAACTAAAAAGAATAATTTCCATCCCGTTCAGAAATAATATTGACAGACCCCCCCACCCCCCCCCGGGGTTGATTCGCAAATATTTTTAGCTACTGTCAAAAGTTATTACTTTAGATTTTGGTGTTGTGTTTTCTTTTTGGGTAGATGAGCTTCCAGTTTGGGTCCCTGGAGAAAAAGTTGAATCCCGCTGTACCAGCTCTTTTGCTGCTGGCTGCTTAGTCAGACGTTCCCACCTGAGAAACTGTGCCGTTTACCCACTGTTTAAGTTTTACTAAGCGATACACGGTGGAGCGTGACGCGGAAGATGGGAGAAAGCGAAGGCGGCATAAACAAAAGATCCAAGTGGATGTGAACCAACAGCATCATGTGGGGGACACGTGCCCTTAGATCAGTTATTCAGTCCAACAAGTATCTAAACGACAAAGTATATATTTATCAGTGTATTAAAGAAACGACCTGCATGAGAGCACCTGTGGTTTAGTTGAACTAAAAAAAAAAGTTTAGGCAACTAAAAGTACTTGGTTACAGTTTTGTAGAGATCACCTTCATTGTTGATGTGCCAAGTTTGAGTTACACGTCAGTAGCTATCAAAAGACTTAACGGCAGTTTATGACATTGGACAGGATGTTACATCTCTGGAAAGTAAGGACTCGTTTTGTCCTTTACAAGGTTCATGTTACACGGTCTTCACCGAGGAATGCACCGCCGCACACATTTGATCGGCCAATACAGCGGCTTGTCAGATGACGTTAATAAACGTGGCAAACGTTTAGCCAACCTTGAAATGAATGTCGAGGCTGTGCTTTGTAAAGCGACGCTTCCGTCAGCCTTTGTTGTTATTAACAAACATATGTACGAATGTACACATAGCTTTGCTCAACAGATGTGAGAATTGTCCATAGAGCCTATGGATTTACAGTGAAGTTGTTACACGAGTGGTTTGATACGTTTCTGTGGACGTCTTGATACTGTTTTTCTGGATCACCATTTGACTTTATCGAAAGTGTGATCCGACTGCAGCTGCTGTGCTGCATAAAAAGGAGCAAGCTGAGAGTCACACATTCTGATGTCGGGTGTCCGCTTCATGGCGTGTTTCAGTGTGAAAAGGGGAAACAGAAATGGACTCCTTTTTTTTGTCTTTACTGCTGCTTCGAAACTGCTCTACCTCACAGGAGATGAAACTTTTCTACCGCTCACTGATAGGTTGCTCTTATGACTCAATACACACACACACACACCTAACAGATTGAGCATGATTGACAGCTCTGACCTGAATGTGCACATGGCTTCTTACCCTCAAGCTACAAGCAAGCATGCGCACACACACACACACACACACACTCAGATAGTTATACTATTCTTGCAAGTATGCATTAATATGCCCAATGACAAAACCATTAACTGTTCCATCCGTGTGTGCATGTATGTAGAGTATGCGCTGTGCATATATGTATGTATGCACAGATGCTTTATGATGCCTAGTTACTGCGCCTGTAAAATAGGACAAGCAGGAACATCATGGCTTCCAGTTTATTTGGGTGTGTGATGATAAATTGTTCTATGTCGTATAGTCCTAACATCGTTTTTTTTGAAGGCTAAGGAATTTCATAAAACTGCTGGGCAGTGTAGTTTTTAGCAAACGCTCCTCAAACTGGAAGACACAGTCCATTTGTTGGGGACTACTTTCAGCTGCGGATTAATACAGATTTACAGAGTATTTACAGCAGCAGGGTGGTGTATGAAGGATGGACTCAAAATTAACTTCAATGTGCGTGTGTTCATGGTAACGAAGAAACATGTCACAGTGTTTCTCACCGAGTTTAGTTTATAATTGTTTTTGGACAACAATGGAGCTCTATGGCACATAAGAGTAAGCTACATCAGGCTGTGGCTACACAAACAATATAATCTTTGGTTTTAGTCACTCTATGGGATTTGTTGACAAAAGGAAAAATATAGAATATCAGACTGCATGTGGCCATACCGTGTCAGAATTGAGGGTTGTTGTGCAGTTGGAGCATTGTTTTCTCTCAGATCTTCATCTGAAATGAGCCACAGGCGAGTCAGAGCGAGTGTTAGCAAGAAGGATACAAGCCGCTTCCAGCACCGAGCCTCAACACGCCCGCAAGGAGCCAACAGTGGACGAATATTCATCCCTGCTCACAAACTCATTTTGACTTCAGTGTGGTAGATCCGAGGGGGTGTTCTTATGACCTGCAGGGCAACGGAGGAACTGCAGTGGCTTGTTTGGATCATGTGAGCTGGAGGGATGGGGAAGTATGATGATTATCATCATTATTTTTTTTTCTTTCCAATGTAAAGAATATCTGCGCTGTCCTTGATGACTTTACGGTTAAACCTCATCTTCAAGTTGTTGAAGAAAATGCCCCATTATACTGTATATTTATATTAGCACTTTTAATACGACGTACATGTTGAGGGGATTTGAAGGGGAACAGATGCAAACATTCACTCGGTGTAGCCCTGTTATTTTAGGCAAAAACTGAGAAAATTACTGCCTCATTATCCTGAAATCGCTTTTTAATTTGAATGAATTGACTTAGGCATAAAAATATTACATACCATGTTGCGCGTGTGTCATGCAAAGTAGTGATAAAGTGTAATAAAGCAGACATGTCCTATTTCTAACTTTTGAAAGACAGTTTGGTGTAGCTCTGCAAGCGCGCGCACACACACACAGATAGCAAAGGCGGAGCAGAGAGTAGCAAAGCAGAAAGCGAGAGGAGGGCTCACCATCTCCTCCGTTAAGCCTGGCTGACTAATTCTTGCTGCTAATTTGCGTTTGGTTAATTAACTAATTACTGAGGATGTCTGAGGGCGAGGCTGTCTGTCAGCCTGTATCAGTAATTATTTTCATCGTTTTAATTAGACTCACACACTCCTAGACTCAATTTCTTCACTCCTACCACACACACACACACACACACACACACACACACACACACACACACAGATAGACATACACTCGCACACACATTCAAGCATTCTGCACTTTGTAAACAGCCTGACAACAATATGGAGACTCTACAACATCTATATCTGGTTCAAGATAATCTGCATTTATAACTCAGTATATCATTTATAGAGAAAGAGGTGTGATTTCTATAGACTTGATCATGGGATATTATCTCATGGGTACACTGCATGGACATCCCATTGGATAAGGACAGAGTTTATCTTAGGTTTAAAGGAGTAGTTTGATATTTTGGTGAGAGAAGTTTATACACTTTGTTGCAGAGAGTTAGATGAGAAGATTGATACCACTCTTGTATCTGTCCATTCAATATGAAGCTGGAGCCAGGGCGGTTAGCTTAGCTTAGCATAAAGACTGGAAACAGGGGGAAACAGCTAGCTTGTCTATATGAAGGTGACAATATCCAACTGCATCTCTAAAGCACATTAATTAGCACGGTGTATCTCATTTGTTTTAACCCGTACAGAAACTGTGTGTAGTGTAAAAACGGCAACTTTACGGTTATGTCCAGGACTATTTATTGCCTGCATGGGCGAAATGACTTCTTGGAGTTCTCTGCTGGTTGCCTGGCAGGTCCAGGAAGTCGCTGCGCCCGGACAAGAAATAGTCCCGGTCACAAGCCGCATAACACAAGCTGCCGGCTCCGGCTTCATGTTTAACAGACCAATGTCTATCTTCTCATATAACTCTCAGCATGAAAGAAAATAGGCGTATTTTAACTGTTCCTTTAAATTGTTTATTAAGAAGCACCTGACTTATCAAAAAGAATTTCATTTGTCAAAGTTATTTAAGCACACTTTCAGACAGAAATAAGAACTGCGTTAAAACGTTGCTACGGCAGTCACAGGTAAGAATGTGATTCAGGAAGTCCAGTTTGAGGTAATATATGTTTGGCTTTAAAGGTTTATCAGACAGCAAAACTGTACCGAGACATGATTTTACAACTCATTATTTCAAGTTATCTGTACACACTCGGTTTATCGTCCACCTCCGCTCAACGATCGCAACAAAAGTAGAATTACACCGCTCACATTTCAGAGCGTTTATCCACCAGGAATGAGTGCTTGCACATATTTAACCGGTCAAAGCCCAGCTAAATGACTTTTAACCCCGAGTGTTTTTTACTCCAGCTTTCTGTGGGACCTGTGCTCTGCCGCTGCAGTGGCCTCAGTGAAATGGATGAGGAGGCTGCATTTGTTTGACAATGTTAACGTCAGTCTCAACACAGCCTACGGAGAATTTCAGTTTCCCATGATGGTCTAAAATGCTGTTTCGGCAACTAGTCGTCCAATCTGCATGACAAAGTAGGTTGTTTGTCAGTGCCTCCAAAAATCTCACAAATGCCAGCTCGTGTATTCTAATCTGCTACCTCAAGGTTACTGGAAGAATCGTGGTCACGGTTAAAAGAAAACTGCGGCCTCCAGTGTCAAAGTCATGTCTTGTATGGCCAACCATCCGGCCCAGCCTCCTCCCTGAGACTTTTTATCACACTACTTTATACGACCTTTATATTGCTGAATGTACTCGTAGGACGTTCCACGAGTCCGAAAAATCAATAAGTGCTGTCAAGTGCTGTCTGTTAGAGAGGAATGTCCACCCCGATAAGAATCACACCACGGGGGAAACCGTGGCAAAGGGTTTCTGTGAATCATTCAAAAACCTGTGAAATAGAAAAACAGTTACAGCTCAACTGTGCAATATGGAATGAGATTAATAATGCTATGTAAAATCCTTTCCTTTAAAAGCTCTAAATTTGCGCTTTGCGTCACTGTTACAATTGATTTGTGATTTGTCCTTTAATGTATTGTTGTTGCTTAGATGCTTCATGCCCAGAATAAGATGCCTCCTCAGCTCTCTGCCGGGTCAGAGAGAGTTGTAAATAGTGAGCAGATCTCTGGCAGAGTGGCCGCACAGCAGATTTCATCCCAAGAAGCCAACTTTAGTAAACAGGCCGAACTAATGAGGACAGTGAACACACACACACACATAGAGGCAGGCAGACATCCACACCAACATATACATACACGCACACACAACTCCGTGTCTGAGCATTTGGAGGCCCCGAGGCCCCGGGGCCAGAGCAGCCCAGATACCTGATGGGAGCTGGGACATCAAAGCTGCAGGATTAGAGAGAGGAGAGAGGAGAGCGCCGCAGGGAGGAAATGCTAACTTATTATCCGCTTCCCAGCTAATCCTGTTATCTACAGAATATAGCTGTGTTTAACCCCCCAACACACCTCCGTCTGACAACACACACAGACACACACACACTCAGTGTACACACACAGAATTCAGTGTTCAGGGGGTTCAACAGCCTCCAAGAGCACCCCTCCGGTTCCACACTGAACCCCCCAAAAACCATCTGGTTGTGCATCTTAGTTTAACATAATGTAGATGTAGTTGAACCTTCAGCACATGTTCAAGTCTCCGTCCTCCCCTCTAGATCCTTCACAGGATCCCCTAGTTGGGCTCCTAGCTTGGTCCCGAAGACCACTTGAGTTATCGTGGGCTTTCAGGTGACGTAACACACCCTCTGGCAGACATATTGGAGGTCCACAGATCAGGGTTGCCCCAGGCTGAGCGAGGCACCAAAGCTGAATATGATTTAGTTCCCCTAATACATTTTCATTTGTGCGCCTACATTCACAAAACAGATTCAATACAGACCTTTCTTTAAAACTACATATAAGCAAGTGAATGTGTTTTGCTAAAAGTGACTGTTTAGCTAAAATGCTGCGCTACGTATTTAGTTAAATTAAGAAAACAATATACTGAAAAGCTAATGTGGCTTAAACCAGACATTTGTCATGTTGTTGAACTAATATGCATTTAGAATATTTTATTTGCAGATGCGAACCTCCAAAGTCATCACGTATCGTCATATACCCTCCTGTCAAACACTAAAACTCGCAAATGTACATGGTTGGAGGTTCTCTCCAAACTCTTGCTTTTCAAAAAGGTAGATCAGGTTCATCAGGTTGCACCCTGCTGGTTGACAGTGCTTTTGATGTCTAACTTTACCTCCTGCTTCAAAGAAACTGTAAATGCACATGCAAGTTGCTCGTCAACATTTTAGTTTCATTGTTTGTGAGGATACAGATTATATGTTCAGGATTTCAGCTTTGATCAACAGGTGATTTAATGCTTAATGAAAGTGCCATGAACTGTATCCTGTTCACAGCTCCAGTGAAAATAATAAATATGCTATAGCAATTTCAACTGCGCTTAAAAAAATAATAAATGGTTCATTTTTAAGGCGTTTAATATTTTACAACTAACATCACATGGATTGTTGAGAAAACTGACTAGCAGTTCCCCTCAGTTAGCTTGCTGGCTATTTATTGTTAGCAGGCAGAAATCAAATATTTATGCAGGAAAAAACTAACTGAGTCACCTTAAAGTAAATTTCAGATTCATACCAATGGTTCCCATTAATACCAGGTCAAATTTAATTTTAGAGCCTCATCTACATGTCAGATTTGTGTAGTTTTATTAGGCCAGTTACAACTACAGCTTCAATGATTTTGGTTACAAATGTGAGTTTAAGTATAAATATCACTGCCAATGCTAATATTAATGCTACCTTCAAGTGCTCTACATGAGCTCCATTTGAGTTCAGCTGTAAAAATGACTTGTTGCACATTCAGCCATCTCTGTTCACTTTAGAGATTTAAAGAAATACATTTAGACATAACCTGCATGCCTATAGTCTAATTTGAGAAATGAAGATGCATGCAGCTACTTGTTATTGTAGTAAATGAAGGAACAGGAGAAACTGATTTATTATTTCGTATGTAACTGATATTTTCAATAAATTATTAGACAATTTATTTATTAACAATTAAATGTGATAGCAAAGTAAACCTCATGTACACCAGTTGCTTGCTCCCTATACAGTAACATACAGAGTCAGTTTACACAGTTGCAATTATATTTCTCTTTTTGTTTTTTACTGCAGGTACAAGCGTTTACTTCTAGCCATAATTAGCTCATTGTCCTTTCTGACCATAACACCTGTAAAATAAATAGGATAAGAAAAAGAAAGAGGGAGAAGCTGAAAGAGAAAAGTCCTTGCAGATAATGTTTATGTGAACAGAGGTAGTAAAAGAATATGGCGTGCTAATACATGTACACGAAGTGAAATTGTCATTAGGCTAATCAGCGCTAAACTAATTGGGAGTCATGGACCCTCCTATCTGCTAATTCTAACCCTAAACCCCAGCCCATATCTGCAAGCAAATGGAGGAAGAGAGAGGGGAAGAAAAGTGAAGGGAAAGAGCTGAAAATGAGAGTGAGGTAAAGAGAGGAAGAGAGAGATGAAGCCTAATTAAGAGTGCTGGGATTTATGCAAATGAGACGGTGCTGATATGGTAATCTGAGCCTGCAGGGCCGTAACAGGCTGTGCACTGTGTGTGTGTGTGTGTGTGTGTGTGTGTGTGTGTGTGTGTGTATATCTAAGAGGCTGACAGCTGGCTGTGAGGAAGGTCAGAGCCAATCAGGCTCTTACTCTAATGCACACTGCCCTCTGGCCACTCCGCCATCTCTCTCTCTCTCTCTCTCTCTCTCTCTCTCGTGCTCTCTCCCTTCTCTTTCTCGCTGTCTCTCTACCGCTTGCTGTTATCCTAACCCTTTCCACTCCTCTCTCTCCCCTCTCTCTTTTCCTCTCTCTCTCCTTTTCTTTACATTTCACTGGTTGTCTGATGTGATGCATCTCGACACTGCACACAAACCAAACCTACGCACAACAAATGTTTTCACACATTTACTGACATTTGGACTTGAATGCAGATTTGTTACTTCAATCCCAATACAAGACGCAATAAGAATTTCGAATAAAAAAGTGACAGCCCTAATCACATGGTTTCAATGATAGGCTACCATAAACACCAAAATCATATGATAAAATACGTATTATATAATAAAATGTCTTAATTACGCAACATATAGTATTCAAAAGTTGCACAGAGGACCACAGCCAATGATTAATCTCGGACATAGTCTGGTTCCAGACCTCTGAATCGCCTCCGACATCTTCAGCGATACGAGTAGGTCTGGTGTTGCTTTCATTAACAGCCAATCAGAGATTTTGTAGGCGGGAACAACAGAGGCATTGTCTTCCTACATAGCTAGCTAGCTGCGTAGATATGAATGGAATAAACGCTACAGTAGAACGAGGACACACCCATCCTGTTTTACTCGATTAAATATGAAAGTAGTTCTTGTCCTCTAAATGTATATCCTACTGTAATACTGTCCAGTGTTGGGATTAGCGTGTGCTTTCCGTGTCTCGGATAGAGGTTCACGGTTTTGTACTATGTTGTCCGAGTGCTACCTTTTTGTGACTCATGAATGGTAGAGGTTAATGAGAAATAGCCCCAAATATTGCGACAAGCGCAGATGAGCCTCAGCTGTACAGGTTATTGAAAGCAGGCCTAGCGAATTGCTAACCTATTAGCACGTATTTCAGAGTGGAATGGAATATGTGGGTGAGGTTTACATCCAAAATATTAAACCAAAATATTTTTACATTTTACAGGAAGAGAAAAAGGGGAGATGTGATACAAAAAAAAACAACCTAAAAACGGACATTTTAAGTATGTAACAAGAGTTAAATGAACAATTAACACAGGGTTTAAAAGACAGGATTAGAACTTGGAAAATGGATTTTAGATTTCACTTTGCCTTTAAACTGCTCCTTGAAGCTGCTACTGAAAACTAAAATGACCATCCCTCCCACCAACATGAACACAATGTCAGACTGAAGTCAAACAAAATGGCTATTCATTCGGATTATCAGGCTACCTGGGACACATGGATGACTTTATATGGCCATTTCACCACCGAACTGGTGAGTCAACTGGCAGAACAACTGTGACTTTAAAGCCGCTCCCTCCCTCATCTGTCAGAGTGACTTCACGCGTCAACGTAGGATTTCTGGACCTCACAAGTGGAACGAATCTCAGAGCTTCTTGATAATTGTTAAATGCACGCATGTCTCCATGTGCACGAACATGAACACACACACACACACACACACACACACAACCCAGGGCCATGTGGCCATATCAACACATCTGAGTGTAATCCAGTTAACACAGTATCCCAAATGACTAAATTAATCAGAGAAATACTATCTGCCTCATCTCTCTGTTCTGCTTTGATGTGTGCACACACACACACACACACACACACACACACACAAATGGACACACATATAGAGGAATTAGTGTGGAACATTGGTCTAACTGAGAAATTACTTTACCTGCTCTGATAATAAGGCCTCAAACCCACGGAGGGGCCTGGGAGATACTATCATTATCCCGGCAGCCTCGGGGGCATGGAAACACACACGCTTCTGTTGTATACATGGCAGTGGGAGAGATCAAAAAGATGCATTGATTCACGACTCCAGATAGAGAGTACAATAGCACAAAAAAGATCATTACTGTGGTTCTGTTGCACCTGTGAAGTACAAGTCTTCACCAGTGACATTCTTCTTAATTGCCGATGTTGCTTTGTAGATACAGTAGAGGTTATTGCGCCGTTAACAGAGCTCTGACTCCTTTACCGTCTTTCCTCCAGATGCTACAGCTGCCAACAGCAGAACAAAGGTGTCTTGATTCTTAGGCTGAAAATGTGACATTTCAGACATTCAACCAACAACAGCAGCTCTACTCTACAGTAAGACAACATCTGCTTGAAGAATTTGAAGCTTTTCGGAGAAGTTTGGCGTCAGTTGCTGATTTCACTTCTTTTAATCCTAATTATTGTGAATTTCAAAATGACTTTGCTATCAAAACAACATGACAAGAAGTTGCTTTGGTTTGCTTTCCTCAGTGATCAACAGGCCGTGAAAAAGTACCAACATGGCAGCAGCGTCAAGCTCTTGGCTTCAGAAGGGCCGGTCAGAATCAGTAAACAGTACTTTCACTCTTCCACTATGTCTGAAACACAGGTCCACGTTTTACAGTCAGTCAGCGTTCAGACATCAACATGAACCTGTCCGACACCTGCTCTGACAGGTGCATATTTTATTAGACTGTTGTTGGTCTTTGCGTCACATCCTCAAACTGGAAAGACGTGGCAGCTGTTCTGTTGTGAAGTTTCTCCTGAACTATCAGCCAAAGACAGGTTCTGAATATATGTGAGGTGAGAAATAGAACAGCTATTTACAAAGTTACAACACTTAAGATATTTGACTTGTTTGTTTGGGAAGATTGGGAGTTTCACGCCAAGCCACATCGATACCTAATCATTATCCAAACCGCCCATAGTCTGCGCCAAACACATGTGGGCCTGCACCTTTTCTCCCGGGCCCAGTTGATTCTTGGTGCAACAACTGAGTTTGTTAAATGTGGTGCAACAATAAATCAACAGAAAAGGTACAACTCACTCAAACATCAGTCAACATTTTTAAAACAAAACACGGATTTCTTTTACTTCATCTCTGGTACAAAATGTAAGCTTTTCTTTTACCAATAAATACATGGACGGGACTTAAATGAAAGTTTTAATTACATGACAGAGCGCCAGTGTCACTTGTCCCCATGACATCATTTAATACAACTATGTGTTTAAAAGGAGAATCTCCGCTTCGGCTGTTGCTTCAGACGTGTATCCTATCATACCAGTAAACATTTCTGCTACATGCAGCATGACTGTTAGCATGTAGCCACGATGCAACATTTCTGGACCATTTTGGGATTTTTTTTTTTTCCTCGCGTTGATTAAAAAGGAGCATGTTAGCAGAACCAGGAGGCTTTGAGCTAAACCAATGCTCACAAGCAGAACCCTCCATTAAAATAATGAAAGCAATAAAAGCAACAACAACAACAACAATAATAAAACCTTTGGAAAACATTTCATAAACCATCAGCAGCCAATTAGAGGAGCCGGCACAGGCTGTGCTGCGCATTGTGTGTGTGTGTGTGTGTGTGTGTTGGGTATTAGAGCGTTACAGCGCCCAGCCCGGCTGTGCCCTGCAGGCCCGACCTTCTAATCATTATCTGTCTGTCTTATTACGCTCCAAACCGGGCCACTCTTAAATAAAATATGCAAAGGTTTCTTAAATGATGACCCGAGGCTGCGCGCGCCGCCGCTGCTCTACATGCTGTTAATCTGAGAAATGCAAATTCCCTTCATCTCGCACTCGCCTTTATTAACTTTTTTGAATTTAAAATTCCACGAACAATGAGTTCTGTCAGCTTCTGAAATGATATTTTCTCTCCTCTTTTTATGTGCGCACGGAAGCGAGTTTAGAGCATGAAATTACCAGGGGAAATATGAGCGGTTTCATCTCTCCCGCACAATTTAATTGGCTGCTTTGCAATTATTAGTTTTTTGCTGCTAAAGTTTTTTTTTTTTACTTTACTGTTACTGTTTCCTTAAAGTGGCAGCTCACAACAGTGATTTATTTTTCCATGTATACGTGGGTGTGGGTGTGCCTGCAATTCCACCGCCAACCATTAGCCAGTTGCTCCGATTGGACGGCTGATTCCATGTGATTTGCACGGTGATTTGATATTCAGATTTCAAATTCAGGGATGTTGAGAGAAGATCAGGAAACTCCTAACCATATGAAAATCAGATGATAGATACTGTAGCTAGATGACAGATTAACAGTTAAGATAGGATGCTCCACTTTATGATGCACAACGTGTTTTACGCATCTTTTCCTAAATTCAACTAAAATACATTTTGTCGTTCTTGACCTCGAGATTTTACACACAGGACGATGTCTAATCCTCAACATTTCCATCATGCACTTTTTTCTCCTTTCTGCTCCGTGTCCATATTTTTCTCTTTCTCCGTAACATTATTCGCTCTGCTTCAATCCCTTTGTCATCCACCTCTCCTCCTCCTCCCCGTCTCTTTCTTCCTCTCGCAGGATCAAACACAGCTCCCGGTGAGCGTAAATCTCTGACTTCACTGGATTTTTCACAATAAAGATCTTTGTGTTTAAATGCTCAACTATGTTCATCAGCTAGCTAGCAACCTCGTCTGCCTGCTGTTTAATGCTGAGCAGGTAGTGTGCAGTGGTATTATCTGAGCTTTTTCACTGAAAATAACTGACTCCTGTGCGGTTGAAAACGAGGTAGATAAAATCTGCAAAAGTTAATCAAAACAGTATTAAAGGTGCAGGCCGTAAAACCAAAACAATGATCTGAAAGACGCCAAAACAATCCATTGAGCCGAGAGGAACTGGGTTATTTCACATTACATGTAGTCATTTGATCCATGTTGATATTCAACTATTGATTAGTGCACCTTTAACCCATAGCATAGGCAGATCAGAAAACAGCGAGGGTCATTTGTCAACAGTTTTGAGAGACAACACCAAACGATGTAGCTCTTCGGATTAGTTTGGAGAAATAAAACGTGACCGACGTCACCTAACCGAAAAAGAACAGTTGTTTTTCCATGTTCACGAAGAAATTCTCACAGCTTTTCATACTTGAAAAACCTGTTGACAACGTTCCTGAGAGTTGCATAGAAACAATTATAGTAATATAACCTGAACCATAAAATTCTTCCTTATTTTTTGTCTATAAAACGTGTGAAATTAAACATGCTTGCTTTTATTGTGCCCTAAAAATAGCTCCTCATCCTCGCCTCATCCTTTTTCTCTCCATCGCCTCCTCTGGTCTCTTCCCTCCTGCTTGGCGGCAGAGAGTAATGGACGAGGTTATGAGTGTGTGGAGGCTTCAATTGCTTCAGCGGAATAATGACTCTGAACTAATGTTGATTAGAAAGAAAGTCGACGCAAACATAACGAGGGGGCTCGCGCTTCATTCCCCTTAATCACCCTCCTTATTTACCTCTCTGCCAGAGTGCTCAGTCTCAGCTCAGCTCCAGAGGTAGGAGCCCGAATCAGGGAGACAAAAACCAATGGAAATGTATGAACTCTAAGGTGCCATATGTGGAGGTTTTAAGAAAGGAAATATGTTAAAATGCAAGTTATTTTTATGTCAACAAGACAAGATTAAGCATATTTTGTCAGCGATTTGTGTCAAATCCGATGTCCTAAAAATGTGCTGTGTCGACCTTTTGGGGTTAACTTTTGCGGAAGGTCGGGGATTTAATTTGAATGCCTTGCTAGGGATAGCGTACATTTGAGTTGTAGCTATATAATACAAATGAGAGCTGATTCACCCAAACGCAGACATTTATTCCTCACAGTTAAGATCTTTGCACATTTCCCAGAATCCTTGTTGATTTACATGTTTGAGGTTTTCTCTTTAGTTTTTAGGGGGGAAACTTGTTAGAAGTGATGTTTCTATAAACTGTGTTTTTAACGGAAAATACAGCTTAAATTCTTCTTTGTGCTGTTAAGCAATCGCACAGATTTAACAGGAAGACAAAAGGAATGCATTTGTAGAGGCTGACCGTCTTCCTGCTCATCCTCTTGATTGCTTATGGTAGTTATAACACCACTTAAAGGGGTACTCCACCAATTTGGCATTGTGTTTCCATAAAGTTGCGGGACTCACAAGCAACAGATTTGAAAATGACAGAGGCTGAGATGTGCTGACTTTACACACATTACACAGGTAGGAGCCAGGTGGCTGATTAGTTTAGCTTAGCATAAAGACTGGAAGCAGGGGGAAACACCTAGCCTGGCTCTCACGTAAGAGTCATCCAACTGGGAGTTGAAACAAATGTGTATTTACAAAAATGTCATGTGCCATGTTCATGCAAATGCCCAGCTCACATGGACATATGACTCCACAAAATAAAATTAAAATAAAAAAATAAAAAGGTTCCTTTCCTAAAACACAGCTCACGTTTCTTATAATCATTCATCCAGAATTCCAGAACTCATCACAAATTAGACATTTTCCTAAAAAGTGTAACCCTCAAATGATCATTTAATGTGCAATAAAACTAGAAAATGGATCAAATCCTTTGGCTTCAGGGAGACTTCAGGGAGGTCTGTGTCTGTAGCTAATTGTTATGCACCTAAATGTAATTGTGCAACAGAGATCTTCCACTTTTGGTTAAATTCTGCCTCGCATAAAACTCTACAGTGAAAAAACAAAATGACTTCGGCCGTAAGAACTTAACAGCGTGAAAATGCTGGCAACAGTTTGTTTATTCCATTTTCTGTGTTGCTCTTTCTTTTAGCAGCATATCCACCGTACTGCACAGCACACAGAGGTGAAATTACTATTACTTCTTCAATATGCTTCCTCCAAGTATCACCCTATACACGGCTTTGTTTGGTTTAGCCCATATCCCAATGGGGCAACTTGGTTCTCAAATTGATTAACTGAGCTCATAATACAGTGGCAGATTTCACTGCTCTCATCACAACATTGATTTGCTAAGAAAACCTGAATTTTGCAAAGTAAAAACATTGAGGGTCAAAGGGTTGATTGTGTTTGAATTCTCTGAATCACAAACCTGGAGTCAACCTCAGCTTTTAAGCCATCGAGTTCAAGCTAAAACAGCAGCAATCACATCACCTAAACTCTGTGTGAATAAACAAGGGAAGATAAAATAGTTTTTTTTAAAAAGCAAACTCTGAACTCTCATTCCTTGTTCCCAAACGACGTGTACACAAAGCCCACACCTCCTCTGCACCGAGTTGTAATTTCACTCTACGAACATCGTTTCATTTTCACTGTAAAAACACCCCGCACCCCCACAATCACACCATTTCTTCGCTCTCATCAAACTCTCTATTGTCCTTGGCACGCAACCGCTGTACTTCAAAGTACTTTTACCACCACCCTCCTCCTCCTCCTCCGTCTTCCCCACAGTCCATTTTGTTTAGCTGTCAGTGTTCAGTAAAAGAACTTTCCAGCTGCTTTCAGACATGCAGAAGATGCTGACGCTTCACTGTAGCAACACAAAGCAATGCTCATGTCTTTGTTTTCAAACACAGCAGAGGAACAGCGAGCACAAATACGGAAACAAATATGATCCAAGCAGAATAATTCTACATTTTAGAAGTCTTGAAACACAGTGTGTGTGTGTGTGTTGTTGTGATGCTGGGTGCAGGAGCAATCGATTAGGCCCGCCGGATCATTGCCATAAGAGCAGTGCATTGTGGGTGATGAAGAATTGGTGTTGGGGTGCACTGTGACACCTGCGCACACACACATGCAAACATTTACACAGATTTATCTATCCTGTGATATTGAATAATTCAATGATTTTATCAACGCCAACCACAACAAATGACTTAATTATGCTAATCTGAGGCAGAAACTCAGAGATGTGTGCGTGTGTGTGTGTGTGTGTTTGTGTGTGTGTGTGTGTGTGTGTGTGCGTCAGCTCGATTGACAGGAGCCTACGGGCTTCAGCACTGAAACGCTGATCTGGAATTTCACATCCTTATCCCGAAAGCCTTAGGACACACACACACACACACACATGCAAAACTTTGTGTACACACACACACACACACACAGACACACAGATGCAATACACACTCACTGCCCGAAGAGCCACTGGGCGATTAGCACTACCCCACCTAGAGTCTTTTGATTTGCATACAAAGTCAGATGGAATTCATATCAGTGTGCTGCAAGTGTGACACACGCACTGACACACACACATATACATAGAGAAGAGTGTGCACACGCACACACTTACACACAGGGAGTGTGTAAAGTGAACACAAAGCAGTTGTAAGTGCATCGCTGGCTCCTCAGTGAGGTTATAATTCAGCATGATTGACTGTCTGTGTCTGCAGTGTATCACCTAGGGCAGCGCACACACACACACACACACACACACACACACACACCTGTAGTCTCCACACACTGACAGCATGAAGATGAACACGAGCCTGCTCCACACTGACAAAATAGAAACTGCACGTGGTTTTAAAAGCATTACTGTGTACAGTGCTGATAGAGAGCTGAAGTCGTCTCATTGAGAGAAAAGTTTGTTCTTTCTCCAGACAGCTGTTTTTATAGCTGAAATTGTCTCTTACATTTTGTCTCGTCAAGCCAGAACTCCCAAGGTGGAAAAGCCTCCAATCATAGGGCTCCGAAACGCTCCATTGAAACACAGGGAGACTCAAAATCTGCACTTATAGAAAGATTTCACCTTCACAGAGGATGTTTTGTCCTCTTTTGTTGCCCCGTTTGGTTACAGGACATCTGAAACTCTTCTTCACTGATTATAACATAGTATGTAGTGGAATGTCAGGCAACAAGAGACTACTTTGATGCAGATACAAATCCAGCTGAATGTTTACAGCTGTCGCTATCAAATAAAAGGTAGAGAGAGGCACGAAAGAGGGGATGAAATGCAGCCTGGGCAGGGATGGAACCCAGATCGCTGCATTAAGAACTCAGCCTTACTGTAATGGTATGCACTTTATCGAGTGAGTGGCTCAGAGGTTTTAAGGATCGGAGTGCTGTAGGCACTTTTGTTTGCAGCTCTCAGTGCAGAAAGACACTGTAAAGTATCCAAACTTCAGAAACACTGTAAATGGCATCTTCAGTATCTGTGGAATCTGCACCAATGTTAATTTGTTAACCTTGTTTACTATAAACTACAGTGTCCCCTTGCAACAGGAAACCTCCAGGTGTGTGAGGCCATGAAATCTGTGTACAAAGCACTTTTGATTCATCTGTCCTCAAACAAACCTTTCATAAACTCTCAGATATGAAATGAGTGGAGATTTGTTTTTTTTACCGTCATATTTAGTCATAAGGTTTGGTGGGGGGGTGGGTTCTTTCTGTACATTTTTGAAAGTTGCACTTAAAAACAAAAAAAACTAACTATTGTGCTCTCTGCCTGTTTATATTGTTCTCCTGTCAAAGAACCAGCATCGTATACACCAGTAGTCTGGCAGCACAGCCCAGACAGAAATTTGATGGAGGCCATGAACGGTTTTATGGAAAACAGATGTGTTGAATCTATTCCAGCACCTCCCCCCCCCACCCCGAATGAAATTTCCCATGCTGCACTGCTCCGGGCTCTGGCACATCGAGGAGGCAGAGCGCGCTCTCTCTCTTTGAAGGCATTAAAGAAAAAGACAAACACCTTAGTGCCATTCGTCAATTACCGACACACATTTTGGCAACAAACACACCATTAATTGAAACATTTAATTAGCATTAAAACCAGGAGTAATTAACACCTTTTCTCCAGCGCTCTCTGAGCCGGGCTCAAATTCTATTAAGGCTTTAAGCGGCTCACCATTTCCCTGCTCCGCACTGACTTTCTGTAGCATCCACAGATGTGTGTGTGGGTGTGTGTTTATATGTGTGTGCACACTCAGGGCCCCCAGGTAAGGAGCCTCCGTGAGGAGTCGAGCACCAAGGCCAGGCCTGCTGGGTGCCCAGGGGAGGAGAAGAAGAAAGGCGGTTGAGGAGGGAGGCGAAGACGGAGAGGGGAAAAATGAGGGAGGAGGTCAAGATGGAAGGGGAGGCGAGCGCTTGAAAGAGGGACGAGGGAGAAATAAGGTGGGAGGCAAAGGATAGACATGAATGAGGGAGGGAGGGAGGAGAGAAGGAGCAACAGAGGGATTAAGAGGAGGAGGGCTGGTGAGTGAGTGAGGAGGAGGAGGAGGAGGAAGGGCGTGTGAAAAGACAGCGAGAAAGAAATGATGGTGAAGCACAGCGACTAAACACATACACACCATGAGGAATAACCAACACTCTAACGTGTGGTAATGTTTTACATACAGTACATGTTTGCACATACTTCTGTGTGTTTGTGTGTGCGTGGGGCCTACTCTGAGCTAAAGCAGGGGCCTGGATTAGTTGCGTTTGCCAGGGCTGGGGGGCAGGATTAGCAGGCCCGGGCTGCTGTTTGACGCCGGTCTGCCACCACTAATGGCATTATTAATAGGCAGCTAAAAAATTCATTAAAAAATCTATTAAAAATAAATGTGTTTTACATAAGACTTTGCCCCAGGTAGAAGGGAGAGGGGGAGGCAGGGGGTGAGATGGGTGCAGGAGGGGTGATAAAAAAGGGGGAAGACAGAACGGGCGATTGTTAGCTCTGAGGTCAGCTGAATATCAGAGTTCAGATGGCGCAGAGAGGAGTAAACACGCCAACACCCGTCTGACTGGGAACACGTTGGATGTGGGACGACGAGGCTGAACCAACACGACCGACGTCTCCGCTCGGCTCAGAGAGATGTCGACAGGGCCGACGTCAAACGTCTATAAGACTCAAAGTGCATTTTAAGCACATGTCGGCGGCAGCTGCTGCACGCCGTCAGTCTTCCTGTCAAACACTGAGACGAAAAAAAGTGAGCAAATAAAAATGTCTTCAGTCCACTGAAAATGCAAATTAAGCCAATATCGGCCAATCGGGGAACGTGGAGTGCGCACAGTTTTGTTCACGGCATTATTTCACATTTTCATACATTAATGTGAGTTTGGGCATCTGTATATATTACTGGATTGATTCTGGGAGCAGGAAAACTTATATTTCTTCATTTGCACTTATGTATACTTGACATGAAACATTTTACTCGACTAGATATGCATGATATAACAAGAATGATTCAAAATACATCATTTTCCCAGTTCTTTGTTATCACTCCATTCTTTATTCCAAATTATAAAGTAAGGTAAAAATCTTCTTGGTGTAATTTTCTTAAGACTTAGGTGCCGAGTGTGTGTAGAGCAGCAAATTGTTCGCACCCAGTAAGTACCCACAAATCGATACAGCTTTCCAGTCAAAAAACCCACAACCATATATTTATATTACAGTAGCCTTAACTGCAGTAATGATACAGCCATGACAGAGATGACATCTCTGCATCCTGCAGCAGAACCTAGAGATGCGGAAATTGTTGTCATAATTAGTAAGTGCAATACTTATCACGAGCAACCCAGTCCCCTACAAATTATTTGTAATCTACTAATTTGCAACACAGTGTTTACCCTTCTTATATTTAACCAAACCAGCGAATGTAGCAACAAAATAGAGCTAATATCCACGTGGATACAAAACTGCAGGAAAATAAAAAGGAGAAATTAAATTGGCATAATTATTCTTTATAATACATTCACACACTGAGTTACCTCAAATTATTATATGTATAAAAGTATTTCAACCGATAAGCCTCTTCAAATGAGTGAAATGATCGAGGAGGTTCTGCTTTGTGCGCGTCATGGGGACATTTAACGAAAGACCGAGTTCACATTTTACGCGCAGTCAAAACGACAACCGCTTTCAGTCGGCGCAACAACAACTGCGAAATCTCCTCCTGCAGAATGTTGATGCAACAGTCATTATGCTTCATGGATTTTTTTCCTCAATTGTGCAATTTCCAGTGACATTTTATTGATTTGATGTTGATTTGAAAGCCTGTACCAACCTCGACAATCCTTGATATATGTATATGTAGCACCTTTTCTTTTTAGGATAGAATATGTCAGTTTTGTATTCCCGTCACATATTTATTCAAATTCTGAGAACAGAACATTCACCCACTCAGTGAAATCTGATATTTTTGGCGTAACCGACAGCAACTATGGGCTTAACGGCAGCATCATCACCAATAAATAAGACAGGAAGAGCATATGCACATTGGATCGAAGCTCCCAAAAACATATTGAACAGAAAAAATAGCAATGTTGCAATTCTAGCAGGTCAGGAAAATGGCCAACATGATGAAGGTCAAGGTATTTGCACAAACAAGAAACACACAGCATATTATCAAAAAGCCTGAAAAAGAAGTTTGAGAATCCACAAAAATGCATACAAACATAAGCATAACATAACGGCACCATATTAGATCAACCCGAGCAATGATTTCTAAAACAAATGCCATTAATCATCGTGTTCTTTGGGGTCAAGGGTCAACACCTATTACAATTTAGTACAAAAGCAAAGGCGAACTCTTTACAGCCTCTTCCTCTAGATGCACACAACCAACTCTGACACGCACATGTTGCATGGAGAGCGACGAGGACGCGTCAGCACAAGTCAAGCTATACCTGCTCACGAGGACCATGACTATTGATATGTTGATTTGTAGGACAAGATTAAGAACGGGGATGTCACCTACCACGTGCCAGTGCTAGAAAAATGGCCACAAAGATGGCAACAAGCATGTTGAGATGAGCTACCGTTTCCCAAGTGACATGACAAATCACGAAATCAACATTTCTTTGATCAATGTGACAAACACCATGGACACTGGCATTAGAAACCACAGCAGCAGTTTCTGTATCAGCAGAAAATGACATTGACGTGACGCTACAGTTAGTATGACTGTTTTTAGGGCAAAATCACCCAAAAAGATAAGTGCTGACACAAAAACAGACTCAAACAAAAATTCAGCCCAATTACCAGGATAACCAGCATCATTATCTGAATGAAGTCAGAGCCTAAATATCTCGGATATCAGTTCTTAAGTTTCTGAAGCTCAGCTTCTGATCCGTGATACTAAATTTCAAGGATTTTGTGCCACTTTGGGCTAGAGTTAAACTTTGCCTCCCATCCCCCACATCATCTATCGAATGCTTGTTGGGTAGATATCATGAGGCGATAAAGAATATGTCAGCAGAGGGGAATCTGAAGCAGAGCTGGGGTAAAAAAAAAGTAAAGCAACTTACCGAATTTGGGCGAGGAAGGACAGAAAGTAAAAAGGCAGGAAAGAACACCTCCCGCTGCGTCGAGAAAAAGACAGCAAAAAGTCAGCAACATTCACACTCAAAGCAAACATCAAACATCATCAAACACACAGAATGAGACACTTTGATCTCCCTGGCTCCACAGGAAGCCTGCATCTTTAGAAAATCCTCCAAATGTAAATTAATTTACTACAGAAAGAGATCCCGAGGCGCTGGTGTGCAACCGAACAGCAGACAGAGGGTTAAAACCCAAACTCTGCAGCTCGGCCCACCGGGACACTTCAGCCCTGGTGAGTTTCACCCTGGTGGCTGTTGCACGTTGTTCCCGCACAACAGCCAAACTAACGCACACGACAGAATTTTTACATTGCTCCTGAGTCGATTGCCAAACACACGAGGAATCTTAGCATTAATTAGCTCATTTAAAAACAAAAAAAACTGCTTTATACTCAGCAGGCCTCGTTTCCAGCAGAGGCCTTTTCTGGGCACCAAATGTTGGCTGAGAATTTAGGTTGTGTAAGCAAGCTTTACTGGTGGAGGTACAAATTCAAAATGTTAGCAAACATTTGCTTATTCACACGTCGAGACACTGGTGTATTTACTTTCTTCAACGCTATGTGTCCGTCTCCAGTAACTAATATCTGGCATGTTAGCTGCAAAATGCTCCACCATGTTCAGCTATTGAGTTAGCATTAGTAAGCATAAGCTAGCATTTCCGCAGTTTGGTACGCAGCAGGTAGCATACAGTGGGTTCATTGGAGCTCTTTCACCGACGCCGTAAACGTGGTTTATTAGAGCTGTGAAGGTGAAGCAAAACGGTAGCCATGAAACCAAAGGAATTAGCCTACAGAAGCTAAAATGCTGTCGAGTTGGCTGACAGTTCTCTTTCACATTAGCTTTAGTAGACCTCAAGCATTTTCTTTCCCACACTGAACTTTTGCTCAACAGTGTCTTTATGCTTACAAACCTCACATTTATCAGTTACCTCCTGCTCATGAGATATAATGTTGCTGCATGCTCACCTTGTTACTCAACTGCCTTCTAGTGGTCAGGCAAAAGGTTTTGCAGTGGAGGTCATGTGCTATATGTACTTCCTGGTTCTACCATGTTTGAAAAGCGACCAGGGCCGCCTGTAAAGTATGTTTTAGACTAAATGTGTTGTTTGGTGGTTACACCAATGTTTGGTTCTGCAGTTTTTGTCATTTTTGTCATTTGTGACAGAACAATTCAACATTGTTTAAATTACAAATATTTATGTCCTGGTTTTCTATCTGTATATTGTGAGCTCCCCCGCAGGTGGTTTGGTCCACTCAAACACATTGGAAGAGCCATTTAAAATGATTTGCACTGATTAAATAGAATGCCTGAACATGGGATGTAGATATTAAGTCTATTGTCTGTTCCGCTCTCCGGAGAGGAAGGTGGCGATAATGCACCAATAAGCTGGGTGCCGTAAAACTAGAAGAAGAGGTTTGAAGAAATTATTTGCACTCTAGTGGCCTTTACCTTAAAAATATAAATGAAAACGGATTGTTGTTGAATGTGTAGGGAGCCTTTTACATACAGTTTGTCAGAAATGAATCAGCGAAGAGCTAATCTTTGCCTGAGGCTCCTCACTCACTCACTAAGTGCTGAGGGGAAAAAATCCACCTGGAGCCAGTGTAACGAATGCATGAGACATGCTAATAATTAAAGTCAATTTGACGTAAGTAGATGGATAAAGGGCCTTTAAAAGAAGAAATGTAATTGTATTTACAGGATTTAGACGTTTTAAATACATGAGATATATATAAAAGACCCGCTTTTTCAGAACACTTCAAGTAGCAGCTGTGGATATTGTTTCATTTTGGCTTGAAACCTACTGAGGTTAGCAACATGTATTCATCTTCAAAATGTTTGCTGGGTTTTATTGTTATGGCAGTGCTGTGTCAGGATGGGGGTGGCCCACCTGCAGCTCTTTGCCTGCTTATATGTGACTCTTCTATTCACATCCTGGTGTCTTTTTTATTCAGTTTTGGGTCCAATGTTTCATTTACATCATAAATATATAAATGAAATAACACGAGAGCAGTGTGTGCAGGAAGCCAGCAGGAAGTGCACCAGGCTTGGCCAGAGACTGCAGTGTGCACACTTATGGTACCAAAAACACTGAAGCCAGAAGAAGCCTGAAAAACCTTTTTATGTGTCCATCTTTCATTGGAATAAATGGGATGCCATCTTGCAACACTGTATCCAGTTCTCTTCATGCATGCATGGTCTGAAATTACTTCACATCATCACGCTAAGCACAAGGAGGTTGAGCACAAAAGATTTTGTTGAAGGACTTTCATTAAAGGGTAATTCCTGTATTTTTAAACTTGGGCCCTATTCTTAAAAGGTTTGGGGCCTTAATGACTACAAAAAGTTTTGTAATTGGTCCTATTGATCGCCTCAGTCGGCAGCCACGAACAGGCTGTGATTGCTTCAATGTAATCCTTTGGGGCAACTGCTCAGATTATTATTCTATTATTACAACATCATGGAAAGGATCCCTACAGAGATAGACCTTTTTATTAAGGAGTAAGGTCCTTTTTCAAACACCATTTAATTTCAGTCCATGCTAACGTGGACCGGGAGTTCGACAAGCTAAACACGGAGATATCAGTCAGAAAAGCAGCTCATAAAATGTATCAAGTATTCAAAAGCATTGCATCGTATCAACTAGTGGTGCACGATATGTCCCTCAAAATGGCTACATGCTTTTGTTTTTGTGTTTTTGTGGGTGTGTCTGTGTGCATGTGAGGGTGCACGTCACGATATAGCTCTTAAAAGTCCTATGATGCCTTTTTGGATCTCTCTGTCTGACTGGTTGGCCAAAGGCAGGTGTGGCAGCTTTTTAAAGAGCAAGGAAAAACAGAACAGGGAAGAGATCAGAGTTGCAGACAAAACAGCATCACTTCACGTCACATCACCTCCAGCAGGATCCCAACTGAGGAATGCTTGGCATGCTGTCTAAGCATCTGTCCTTCAGGTTACGGTCAGGCGTGAGCTTATCCTCTGCTGACTGACATGCTTGTCTTTGCCCTGTCAGTGTAGAATAGCTGGTAAATGTGAGAGCAGGACTCTGTCGCTCTCTCTCCTGTACCGCTCCTTCACACTGAGAGACACGTCGCGGCCACTCGGTCCCTCCAACCTGCCTCGAAGGTCCTATAATCTTTTTACAATGTGTTGAAACAGAGCAATAAATCTGTTATCTTACAATCTAATTTCCCTGGCCTTTTCCAGAAATCCTCATAAACTTTTGGCGCCCCCATTAACGGCCCTATTGAATCAGAGCGCTTAATCTGCTTCCAGGTGAGGGGTCAGAAAATGAATGCTTTGAGATCCATCACGATGACGGGAGCAGAGAAAACTGGGCGAGGGAGAGCGCTGGGGAAAAGGGCAGCATCTCTTCCCCATAGGTCAATAGCAGCCAAGAGAGTCAGTCATTCAATTTTTCCCTCAGTGCAGCTCTCATTTTCCATTTAATATGGACATCCAATTAATGTGAGCATGTCTGGGGCGGCCCGGATCCCAGTGAATTATGGCCCATCATCCCCCCCAGTTATGGCTCGGAAAAGTGGAGAGGGAAGGAAACAGGGAGAGTGTGGCAAGAAGAACAGTGAAAGGAAAGGAAATGAGGAAAGAAGAAGAGTGAGTAGAGGAGAAACAAGTAGAGGAGAGAAGAGGAAAGGGAAATGGAAAGGAAAGAGAACAAGGAATAAGGAGAGGGGAAACAAGGAGAGAAAAGGAAATGAGGATAGAAGAAGAGTGAGGAGGGGAAAGAGAAGGAAACAGGGATAGGAGAAGGAAAAGAAGTTAGAAGGAACAGGGACAGGAGAAGAGGAAATTAAAGTAAAAGAAAGTGAAACAAGAAGCAGATTAATGATAAAAGGAGGAGAAAGTAAAGAAAACAAGAAGAGGAGAGGAGCGGTAAATGAAGGAAACATGAAGAGGAAAGGAAATATATTGTAATGAAAAACAAAAGAAAAGAAGAAACGAGATGAGGGGAGAGAAAGGAAATGCAAACAGGGAGAGGAAATGAGACACAAGGATGTGAGAAACAAGGAAAGGAAAAAGGTAATGAGGAGAGGAAAGGAAAGGTGAAGGCAACAGAGAAAACAGAGGGAGAAATGAGGAGAGAGGAGGACCAAGAAAAGGAAATGACATGAAGAGTGGAGAGGAGAATGAAAAGAAAAAAAAACAAGGAGAGGACCTGAGAGCAAAGCCTTTCCAGAATTAGAGATAATTGATTGGTTGTTGGGGCAGCAATGGCTGACTCTGATTGGCTGCTAGAAGGAAGAGCCAGATTAGATTCCAAAGTGGAGCGACAGACACCTCAGCTGTGTGTGTGTGTGTGTGTGTGTGTCCAAACAGCATTACACCAGGGTCTGTGATATTAAACCTGGACAGCAGCACCTTATTGTCGCAGCAACAGGGATTTGTCATTGTACCTCATTATCCAATTAACAGCATGTGGGCCTGCGGCCAAACACACACACACACTGGACCTTCCTCTGCGTGTGTGTGTGTTTCAACAAAGTTAAAATAGGAAATGTTGGAGGAAACTTTCAGCTCTGCTGGCAGCTGCTAATACATTCAACTTTTTTTTTTTTTTAAATTGATGACACAGAATCAATACTCCTGATCATTAGAAGTATTGTTATTGTTGTTTAAAGTTGGTTTCCTGTTTTTAGGGTGCTGGCGTGCAGACGCTGAAAGACAGACAGACTTGAGAGAAGTGAGGGAATAAGAGAATGAAGTCACAAATAAAAAAATGACAAGACCTCAATCTGCTCGTTACCTTCACGACGTGACTGAATTCTCTAGATTATGTCTTTGTTAATCAGTCTCACCAAGCATTTAAAATACACTCACCTTCAAAGACACTCCGTGCCTGTTCCAGGATGAAGGTTTACTGAGTTATCTGGGACATTTTGCTGACTAAAGCCTGGATTCATGTTGCAGATTTGAAGAGATTATATAGATCTTCCAAGTTCAAAATTATCCAAATAACACGCAGACATTTTGGCGATGTCAAATGTTGGCGGTAATCCGATCGCCATTTCCGGTAAGTGCACAACAGCCGTGTTCCATTTGAGACAACACTACCCTGTCGAAATTCACACACTATGCAAGAAAGTACATAGTGTACACAATGTACTACATGGAGGTGTGCTAACGGAAGTGACTGGGATGAGTTGGGATGGTGTTACAGGCGAGACTTTGATACAGTACCTCACTCATTGTATTCAAGCTCTGACAGAAACCACACATTCACACCCTGAAAGCACACAGCCTGTCCTCGCAGCAGCTTGGCACGCAGGGCTCAAAGTGGACAGATTGAAACCTTAAGAGGAGGACATGAGAATGAATGAAAAGAAAACAAACTTATAAAGAGCATACATGGGTCATCCCTGTATTTCCCCAGATATGGAAACGTTTCAAACTAAATGAAAAAGAAAAAGTGCATTTCATTAAATGCTAATATCTCAGAGGAGCTCTGCAGACTCTCTCTCTCACTGACTGTGTCTCTGCTCACATATAGAGATCTTGCCCTGATTTTGGAGGAAAATATAGGAGTTATTGCAAGGATACACAAAGTATTCCAGTGCAGAGCCCTCTAAACCCAGATGTCAGATGTTTTATTATTAAAACTCTGAAACATTCAGTCCAGTCTTTGCGGGACGGGACAGGCTGGAGTCATTCATGATGCCAGATACAACAGACACACATCTTAACTGATCAATCTAACACCAGATGATACGAACACTGTAGGTGTGCAAACATGAATGTTTACGTCAATGAAATGCCCTGTATCTCGTGAAGTACATTACGTTTTAAAAAAACGTTTTTCGTCTTCATTTGGTGAGAGGCAGACAGGAAATAACGGAAGAGAGGGGGATGAGTTCCCTGGCTTTGCTGCAATGTGGTTTGCATCTTGCATCACTACTGCCTCACACATCATGTTAAAGGTTGCAGAACAGCCCAGCAGGTTGGATGTTATTATCCAATTTATGGCAAGTAGTAGCTGCAGCACAATGTTATATTGTATCCACCACTGTCATTGTAGGAAGACTGAATGCAACAATAAGGCTGGTGACATTCTCTATGTTCCTTATTGTCACAAAAACCCATGAAATGGCCAAAACCAACAATTAATTAATTGATCCCACGAACAAAACGGTGCGGATCCAGCTCAACCTGCAGATATAGTTAAGCAATGTGGAAGAGTCATAAGGGATTATTATGGTTGTAAATGTGTATAGAGGTGCAGTGTTTACTGTCTCCTCACAGCAAGAAGGTTTCTGGACTTTTGTTTGCGGAAGATTTCTCCTGATGCTCCGGTTTCCTCCAACAGACCAAAAACATGCAGTTTAGGTCGACTCGCCCCAAGGTGTGAGTGTGAATGGTTGTCTGTCTCAGTGAAGGTGTCAGCCCTGTGATGAACTGGGTGTAATTCGCCTCTCGCCCAACATCAGCGGGGGTCGACTTCAGGCAGCCCCCTAAAGGATAAGCGCGTATAGCTAATGGATGGATGGATCTTCATTTAGGGTTTTCATTTAATTTAACTGCTTTTGAGAGCTGTATTCAGATTGTTCAAAAGCCTTCTGAGCTTGTATTTCTTTGCCTCTTTCAACTAGATTTAAAGGTTTTTCCAGCTGAGCTCTCATAGCTGTGATCCCTACAATGAAAGGTGGTAAATATAATGTCATGCCCACCTGAAGGTAGAGCCCGCATGCATTATCAATCAGCTGCACATGTGATACTCAAGAAACCACGAAACCCTCCCAACTCAAGTGAGTTCATATGTGTTCCGTCATGTTCACTGCACCAAAAGGTTAACAAAAGGCAGGCCAGCTACTGTATGAGCTATGCCAGTTAGCATCGTAACACATTTAAAGTTCTGATTGCTGCTTCGAGAAAAGGTGATTGGGAAGCCAAAGAATAAATGAATCACAGGCATTTACTGCAAAATAACTCCTTCTGCGCGAGGAGGATTGCATAAGGCCTTGGAGGAAACTGGATGGGACTACAGTTGTGTGTGTGTGTGTGTGTGTGTGTGTGTGTGTGTGTGTTGTGTGTGTTGACTGTGTGTATCTGAACTGCATCGTAGCTGTGTTTTAAAAGCCTAATGTTTCCTGACATCTCACAGTTAAAGTATCATAGAGGCAGAACGATCGCCTCTGGCTAGCAGGAAAGACTGCCTGGGGCCTTTCGCTCTGGGCAAGAGTGTGTGTGTGTGTGTGTGTGTGTGTGTGTGTGTGTGTGTGTGTGTGTGGTGAAACAGCCTTTCAGCATGCAATATTCCCTGTCATCAGCTTAAACAGCTAAAAAGGGTGTTCAAGGGAGAGAGGCGGAGGAAGACGGGAGGAGAGGATGGTAAGAGAAAAGAGACATAGAAGAGACGGAGATGGAGGAAGAGAGCTCTCACGGCCAACACACCAGCTTTACAGCCCGGCTCTGCGCCGAACTCCTCTTTTAATGAAGGAGGAAATGAAGACGGGGGATGAAGGAGGGAGAAGAAAGGGGAGGAAAATCCTTGTGTTAAGTCGAGCCTTATCGTCTCATTATGCTTCCCTCTCTTTTCCCCTCTCGCACTCTTGTCTGTCTTTGTGTGCGCCGGCAAAGTGCACCGCGATCTCCATTAGCAGCGACGCCGAGAGAGAGAAAGAGAGCGCCGTGGTGTTAAAACCCATTTGTTGTCGTTCCTGAAATATCCAAACGGATTTATAACATTCAGTGTTAAATTATTCAAGTGTTTAAGTCTCAGAAGTTTGAGCAAATTGCTGCTTATTTCGTTCTGTTTTTAAGTGCAGGACGCAGAGAGGTAACGATGTGGGAGCGAAACTAGCTACTGTAGGCCTGGACTTGAAGTCTGATCTCCTCTTATTAGCGCTCCTATATTCCCCCTTTTAGTGTTCTTTAAGGTTTAAGATCTCCAGCTCCTATAAACAGGCAATTAACACCAGACCTGAGCTCGGCTGGTGGTGTCGTACAGATTATCACAATGCTGTTAGCTCTAACAGAAAATCATGTCGTTGTAGGAAACAGCTGACAGTGTGGCTAATAGAAACACAAAGCAATACCTTACAGATGTGTTATTAGGGCACAGCTGCAGTGGATATTGGCCTGTAGCTGCCAGTGTGCAGGAGAAAGTGTGAGAGGGAGGGAGGGTCAGGGAACAGTAGTGTATAATGGTGTCTAGTGTGAGTCCACACAACAGATGAAGTCATTTCACACTCGTCTGTGAATGAAATGAGAGCCCAGCGATACCATCTCCCCTCGCGCCCGCTCTCTGCCAGCAGAGCTTTTGATCTTCCCGAGCGGCGCTGAAATGATCTTCTGTCCGAGTTTTTTTTCTTCCTTTTTTCACAGCGAATCAGTGCCGGACAATTCTCTCCCACTGTCCCGCGTTTTCTGTCTCGTTCTGAAAAGTCGCTGAGCCGAGAGTTCAAAGCTGGAGCCCAGATGAGATGAGCGCCACTCGCGAGGAATTACATTAGCGCCCGACTGTCCCATGTGCCGGCACGCAATACATCAGAAAGGGGAGAGAACATTTTCATGTCTTGAAGACGACCATGTAGGGGCGTAAAGGGCTGAGAGAGCGTTACTGCAACACCTGAATTCCTGTGGCGCTGACCTGCATCTGTGCCGAATGGATTGTGATCAGTTGGAGCAAAGCCAAGTCTTTGCAGGTGAACAGAGACGCATTTGACTACATCAACATAAATGTGCAAATGCCAAATATGTTTCCATCACACATACAGCAACAACACAAACAGAAGGAAATCTAATACAAAAGGCTCCAGAGAAGGTTTTGATTGAAGGTCCTTGATGCAATTTGGAATCGCAGGGGGACAGATTTAGGTGGAATAATTATCTTAAAGGGAAACTTCGGTATTATTAACCTGGGCCCTATTTATACAATTGTGGAGGTCTAAATGACTAATACTTACCAAATGTTTTGGAAATGACTCACCTCTCGTGATATTTTAGAGCGAGAGCTTTCGTTGAGCGAGACTTTCTGTTTCCGGTTAAACAAGAAGTATCTTACTCTTCAACAAAACGGTCGATCTCTGTAGGACTCCTTTCCATAATGCTCACACTTTGAATGACAGTCGAGGGGAGGTGATCTACTGGAACAATTCCTAAACTTTTGGTAAGTTTCAGTCATTTAGACCCCAGAATTTGTAAAAATAAATAAATAAATAGGGCCCAGGTTTAAAAATACTGGAGTTTCCCTTTAAGACTTAAAGAATAAATCATGACATACATGAAGCAAGTGACTTAAACATCTACTGCAGCTTAGGCTTCACTGAGGAGATGACAAATAGCGGCGGATGAAAACATCCCATCTGTGTGGCGCGATGAGGAGACTCAAATTAATACATGAAACAAACAAATTGTATTTGAATTGTATTTCCCTCGTGCTTTCTACATTGTTTTTCACCGTTTCAGGCTTGACTCTCCTTTTTATATGTCATCTTGTCGCGCCGTCTTCTTCTGCGATGGTTTAACGGCACCCGGATGGAAGCTGCAGCACCACCAGCTCTTAATAGCAGCATATCGGTAGTGGATGGAAACTTGCATTCGTTTGCATATTTATTTTCTAGATTTCCTGGAAATTTGGTCAAAATGTGCACAACGTTTGGATGGAAAGCTGGCTACTGAAAGAGAAGGGAAAATTCCATGCCTTTTTAAAAAGTACAAAAGTAGCATCAGCTTGTGTCACAACAGATCCTCGCTCTCTCTCACACACACACACACACACACACACACTTCCTGTGTTCACGTGGAGTTAAAGCAACATGCAGGGAGGGAGAGTTGAGCCATGAATCATGACTATTATCATTAGGTTAAGCACCAACCAACCCCAAAGGCAGTGAAAGCCTCTGTGGAGAAACGGCACTCTAAATGAGCCTGATTATTATCATTGTCCTCGAAATGAGAGTGATTAGTATTGATGTCTAAATGAGCACTGAGGTTATTATTGCCCTGATTATTATTATTATTATTGTGGCGGCGTTATGAGAAGCAGGCAGCCTCGCTCATCTACGCTTCATTCACTTTTAATTCCACAGGCTGCCTCTTTCAACGACAGCAGCGCCACATGGCTGCTGTGACACACACACACACACACACACACACACACATGCATTCAAATCTAATAAAAAACCTGCAGAACACTTATGCAAGAAGTTGCATTCATAGGTACACGTGCACAAATACACACGCGCACACATCCTTTTACAGATAAACTCCCCTACATGAAGGCAAACATTCACACGTTTGCGTAAACCTTTGTGCATGCATGCACACACATTTGCACTGAAATGCCCGGCTGACCCTGCACTAACCTGGAGGAAGTCAGCAAAGCAGTGATGTCAGATGGAGCAGATGGAGGCCATTCCCCGCCTTCCCTGAAACCGAATAAATAAATCATCATTACATCTGGGCAGATGACGGATCGGAGGAACCAGCTGAAAAGGAACGTTGCATATGTTAATTCAGTTAACATGGTGGACGTGAGGGGCCCGTCATCCCCGCCACATTGTTTCTGGAGCCAATCGTTGCTGCTAATTGATGAGTAAACACAGCTGCTTTGGTCTGTTTCAGAACTGTAAATGTCTTGTTCTAGTGTATTCTTAGAAATACGTCATAAAGATATTGTAAATACTAGTAAAATCTTCCAAATTCAGCTTAATTTTCTGCCTAACGATTCATTTTAAATGTTGAATTTGGAGCTTTTAGAGTTTAGATTAGAATTAGGCCTGTCTGCGTGCACGCATGTGTGTGTGTGTGTGTGTGTGTTTGTGCGTGTATGTGTGTGTAAACGTTGTCAGGACAGCTGTCAGATCACTTTGCTGATTGGCCAATATGACAGGCATCAAAAATCGCCGTGGGAGGAGAAAAGAGGAGGCGGGCGGCCCAGCTGTCAATCACTGCCAGTCACAAGTCCAGCTCAGCCAATAAAGCATCACCTGGGCCCACACACACACACACACACACAAACACGCAACCTTTAAAGCCCACATGTACGAACATAATCCATAAATCTCCATGCATACATCCCGAAACACACAATACCACATTCACATAAAAAAAACCCACCTTCGTCTGCTTTACACACACTTTGACTGGCTCTATATCATTCACACACACACACACACACAGTTGTCCATCTAAACACAGACAGGCATTCAGTTTGACAGAGTAATTATGACGTCCCACTCTGAAGGAGCCGTGGGCTGATAGGTGAGAGTTATCGATCCCACACGGGAGGAAATTTATCAATGTCCAAACGCTCAGCTCTGACAGGAACCCAATCCACTTAGAGCGCAATGTTCAAACTGTTCAGGTCGGCTCAGAAAACACACCTCTGCTCAGCTCGGAGGAGGAGCGGCTGGGCGATGGGATGGAGGGGTCACATAAGATCACCAGAAACGGTCATACAAGAGTTACTTTGGTTTTGGGTCCTCCAAGTTAAATCCGACTGTTGAACAATAAATCTGTTTTATGATGTGACAACGCTCTGGTTAGGGTTTGGCTGGGTTTGGGCCCAAAAACAACTTGGTTAGTTTTGGGGAAAGGTCATGGTTTGAGTTAAGATAAGTGCTTAGTTAAAGGGAAACTCCAGTATTTTTAAACAATAGGTCCTATTTTTTTTTTTACAAATTTTGGGGTTCTTTCCATAACAAAATGGTCTGTCTCTGTTGGGATCTGTTCCATAATGTTGCCAGACACGCATCCATTACAGCCCGTTCGCAGATCCCAGCAGAGGCTATCTAACTTTTTGTATTAAATTAAAGTATTAATCAAAGTTTGGTTACAATAATAAACACTTGGTTAAGGTTATCGAATGGTCATGATCATGCCTAAAAAGTAAACAGTGTTTTCTTTCAAAACGTACTATGTCTACTTATGGACCAGTATCGGTGCAGGATTACTACCACTGAAGAAGAACTGGCACCTCATCTGGTCTCATTTCTGAGGGATCTCTCCTTGTACGCAACAACAAAAAAATGCATCACAAACAGCAGCTAAAGGTTCAGCAAAACCATATGTATACTACCTATAATAACTCAAATGTATGGGAGTTTTTTTTATGGATTTGGATTTGAGGTTTTTTTCATCTTCGCCCCAAGCCATCCAACCTCACCTTATTTCACAGTTTTGGATCAGTCCCCTACATTTCAGTTCGAAAAGTGGATTTTTCTTTTTGCCATGTAATGTCAATTATCAAGGGAGTGATGTTTATGTAATTACACCAATCTACATTTCAGTTTAGATTTTATTGAAATTAAAGTCCTTTGTTTGCTCTCTGTGTCTGAGATCCGGGTCTGCTGTAAGTGCTGTTGTGCTGAAAGCTCGTGTCAAAATATTTAGTCTGCTTTCAGGAACTCCCTGCGCTCATGTTTGTTGGAGTCAGAAGCCTTTATCTTTGACTGACATATCAAGGCATTACAGTGTGGCTTACCGCAGCTCGAGGAGCAAAGATTTTGATATCAAGCTTGTAACAGAGTGAAATTCTTACCACAGGAATACTGTCTCCTGTTTTAGAATCAGTGAAACACGGAACCAGGGAGCACAATGTAACTCACTGAAACCAGAGACACGCAAGCGGGGGGGGGGCAATGTTTTAGGGACTGTTTGGCATAAAAGTAAATATGACCAGATGCAGGTTACATGACAAACCTAACATGTTATGTGGTTGCTACTTGGTTTCCTTGGTGTGCAGCTTCTCTGTGGATGATGGCTCAAATCAAGAACTTCTACAGGTTTTTACAATGTGGTCCAACAACGGCTGTGTCTCGACTCAGGGGCGTCGTCCTTCAAATGCAACCTTCTTTTCACAAATTTGGAAGATCCAACGGCTGTACCCTTTGCGGCCAATCCTATCCCAAGATTCATTGCGCGCACGAGATTGCGAGGCGACGCTTCGTGACGCTGGTGACGCAGATAGGAAATCCTCCGTAGACCAGACCGTCTCATTTACCAACGCTCGGTTTGGACTTCGTGATCCTTAGAAGAATGCAGCCCCTGAAATTGAGAAACAGCCGACGTGCGTGAGTCAATGCAGAAACATCCGGGTTCCAGGTTCTGATCCAGAAGTAAGAAATATGGCATCTGATTCCATAAAGGAAAACCAACTCAAAATCACATTCACACATTAATGCCAATCCCTAAAACTTGTTAGCATTGTTTAGGATATGTTATAGCGATAATTATTACTGATTAGCATTTGACCCAAGTATTTTTTCATTTCCTGCGGTATATGCATGCAGATAAAAGGGCGCTGTACTTTCAGACCACATCAGAAAGGATTCAAAGGGGGGCTATTTATTTCCTTGAAACCGTTTTTAGCAATTTTCTGCATCATAAAGAAACAGATCGTTCCCTCCATTTATAGTGCTTTGGTCAATATTTCTGTCAGAAGGCTGCTTTCAAAATGAGACTGTCATGAGAAAAGGCCCGTTGACTAAAACGTCAGCGGAAAAGGAAAAAAGTGTGGTGAAAAATACATCCATTAGGGACACGTGCATGTGAAGAATCTTTATTTTTTTAAAGTTTTTATGCACCACGAGGAGGGAAACACATAGTGCTCTTTATATGTGTGTCTGTGTGTGTGTTATTTGCCAGCTCCACCATCACACTACCCGAGCACCTGTGGACATCCGCCTGCAGCCTGAGGTGATGTCCACACCTTCATTTTTCTCAGACAATGAGTGGAATCATTTCCCCCTCCGCACAGACCTCTCCATCATTATTGACACAGAATTATTGATCAGGACCTCGGCCGGTAAATTACAACCTATTAGTCAAACTCTTTCCCCTCTTTCCAGTTTTGAAAAGACCACAGAGCGAAAGGTTGATAGAGTGAGATTATGGAGACGCTCGAAGAGCTGTGAGGTGGCTTATGTCTCCGACTGGTATTATGTATATATATATATATATATATATATATATATATATGTTCTGTAAATTCCTGTTTTGCTCCTGTTAAGGACATTTATTAGGTGAATGCAGATTAAACAGCAGACAAACACACACCCGCCCAGCCCATTCCTCATGATGCTGCTGCCACTAAATCAACATTAGTTCAAGGAAGCCGAGGTTCCAGGTGAAATCTACAACATTGAAGTTAGAGAGTACATCAGCTGCCTCACTTAATTTTTTTCTTCTTTTCTTTTCTTCTTTTTTTTTGATGTTTTGCCCAAGGCCTATCCTACTAAAGAGAAGTAATTTGGCTTATCTTATCCCAGAGACCTAGCAGCTGCTTTTTATTCTTTTTTGTGAGGTCTTTTTTTCTCATTTAGTCCAACAAAGATTGTCCTCATAGATTGACCTTCTCTGTGCCTGCAGGCCGTTGCCCTCATGCCAGTAACTAGATAACACACTCTATCAGAGATTTGAGAAAATCATTGGGAAAGCAGTGGGGCTGATAGTGGCATCAATCCTAACCTGACACCAGGCTGGGTCAACCATTTATCTCTCCACACCGCCTCTGGTCACAACAGCGGCCATCTTGCTCTGCTACATCCTTCTTTAATAACCTTGGCCGCGTCTCTTTGCAGACTGAGAGGATAAGACGCCACGGCACTCCTGAGCGCCTCGCCTGAACGCCGTCGTTTTGTTTGCATTTTCCCCTCGTGAAAATCACATTCAAACACGTTCGCCGCGTGTGTTTCAGATCGACGAGATTCCCCCGACACGAGTACTAAGGCAGGCACACACAAGCAAGATGTGTCTAACGAGAGGGCCAAAGCTCACAAACTCGTTAGCGTAGGAGTTAATGGTGACTCCGCTGTCATTAATTCCCCATGGTGTTTGACTTAAATGCTTCTATATTGGTGGAGTGAGAGACTCCCAGAGGCCTCCTAGCGCTGAGATCATTGTTTTTCACTTACTAACAATGAACTTATGATCAGAGCGCTGCAAGGCTTTTTAAAAATGCCCTGCAGGATCATTACAGACCCTGTGTGTGTATGTGAGTGTTTGTGTGTATGTGTTTGATGACAACGAGGCCCGGCAGAGCGGCAGTGTGTCCGAGGCTCATCTCGGTGCTCTGTGGCGCAGCCCGGATGAGAGTGGAGGTTAAATGGGGCGTCATCAATCTCAATGAAGTGCAATTATTTTCTCACTTATTAATCATTGCAGGCTAATAGCTAGTGGCAAAGCTGGGCGTGCCATTTGTCAAACTTAGCAGATTTCTGTAATTTTGTTTCCCCGTTCTCCCTCTAATGTTTGTGTAGACTTTGGCAGATATCTATGGAGGGCTGCAATAAGTCTGTGCCTCCAAGTATCTATCTCCTACCTGCACGGCAGAACTAACTGAACTTCTTGCCGTTTCTCCATGTGAGTGATTCTCTCCATTTCAGAGCTGAGTGACTATTTCATGGTCTGTGGCAGAGCAGAATGGAAAGCTTTATTTGCAGGCTGCAGCACGGATGGCCAATTGATGGTTAACTGCACTCAAACCCTAACAAACTTCACCCATTACTCCATGCTGCAGGTTGTTTTGTTGTCTAATTATACTACAAGATGTGCATGTATTTATGTTTTATACATTCTGAGGGATTAAAGACCCAAAACATCTTATAGACTGACCAATGCAATGCAACACTGCTGCTATTTGGCGCTTGACATTTATAAGAAAGGTCATTATGTGCACTTTTATCCAACAAGACCCAGTTGGAACGGTGCCTAATCAGGTCATGATTAAAGAGTGACTTTCTACCAGGCTCTGTTTCAGTGCCCTCTTTGCATTTAGTGATGTCACAGTGTACTGACCACGCCCTGGAGTACACCTCTACGCCAGAGGTTGAAAATCAACATTTTCAGCTGCTGTTACGTTGCTCTTTAAAGCAACAATAATCTGTATTTTTATATTAACAATGGCTCATTACATGTGTAATGTGAAACGGGTTGTTCATAGTGTCAACTTCACAGAGAACGATCACCCAACTCTGCAGCTCGACTCAGCTCTATGGAGCATTTTAGCATCTTTCAGCTCATTGTTTTGGTTGAACAGTCCACAGCGATGCTGTTCTTGTTCACTCTCGACTGTACTCTCCCTGCACTGTACGCTACCTGCCCAGCAACACATGCCAACAGGCAATGTTAGGGACTAGCTTGTCGACATTTAGCAGCTAAAGAGCCACATATTTCCCTCAGGAGTTGGTAGAAACCAAAACAGAGCAAAAGCAGAGTGAATATTACATTCACCAGGCGGCCAGAAAAACAGCTCCAAATTAATACTAATGTCGCATGTCAGTGTTGTGTTTACAGCTTGTCAGTGTTGTGTTTACTTAATACAGCTTTACAATAAACTGCTCTAAAAGAGGATTTTGTTTTTTGCAACCCCTTTAAATAAACCAACTTATTTGGAAGTGGAAATACATGTTAATGAGCCAAAAATATCTATTATATTGAAAAATGTACCTAAAATATACGTCATATTTAACCTTCCAAATCCATAGATTAGGCGATACAGTAAAACTATGTAAAACTGCAGTTGCTCACTCTAATGCTGCGCTTAATTTTTCATTCAGCTTCTTACCATGAGTTCTACATGAATTTCCACCAAATGTATAACAGTTTAACTTTATTTCACGTAAAATATTGGTGTACTTTGTCTTCTTCTTCTAGTTTTACAGCGATTGGCATCCAGGTGCATTAGCTCCGGAGAGCGGAACAGACAATACATCCCTCCCATCTACAGAAGAGGATTAGGGCCCAAATTTTTGTGTTTTTGTCTGTGCTCCTCTCACTCACTGGAGTGGGCGTGGCTCTGTAAGAATAAGGTGACGTCTCCTTGCACCAATCGGAATTTTTAGGAATATTAGAACAGCGTTGTGAAGTGGGAGGAGCCGCTGGTGTTCTGTGTTCCCGTTTCACTTTTTTCCTTTAAACAATATCCTCAATGTTACTCAACATAAAAACGCGGGACTCTCTGCATGATGTAACAACCCTGAAGGTTTATGTTATAGCCACCAGTTTTAATTACTTCGCCTTTGTTCCTGAGAAATCGTGTCTTGGCATCGCGGATGGGTCTAAATACTAAGGACAAAACACAGCACCATAGCTGTTGAAGTCACAATTGAACCATAATTTAGTGTGTTTGTAGTTTCTCAACACCGTTATCGTTAGCATCTGCCTGCCCGTTAGCGACACGCGACAGAATTTCGAGCTCTGTGATTGGGTGTTTCTTGCCAAAATGCACCTTGGGAGTCGAAGTTAATGTCTACCTCAAAGTTTTCACACACAGGCTTGTTGTACCTTTGACTTTTTAATCCAAGAACCTGATATTTTATAATGCAGTTCTTAATATTTTGTTGTGATGATTTAACCAGGAGACTTTCATAACACGATCGAATAAATATATCAATAAGAACTAAGGTTAGTTTTTATTTACTTCAACTTTGATATTTGCTTATATGAATGTGCAATTTTCGGGAAATACTTTGAGTATCTCAAGTTTTAGCACTTGACCACAGTTCAATTCTGAGGTCACCGTATGACAGCTGAGCTATTGCCATGACAACTGAGCACATTGCAGTAATGTACATTTAATGAAGTTCATCTATTGACACAACTTGAGAATGTCCATTTTATACTACTTATACACGTTCTTCACTCCATTTTAGAGGCAAATATTGTACCTTTGACTCTTCTAAATGTATCTGAACTCTGTAGTTATGTAGTTATTTGCCTTCCTACTGGGCCCATATACAGTAGCAGTTCATTAAAATGTTCTTAAAGCATCAAAAGTAAAAGTAATTATTATGCAGAAAGGCCCATTTCAGTATGATGTTCATTTATATTATCGGGTTATAAACAGTGATGCATTGTGTGTAAGCATCACTTTAATGTTGAGGCTGGTAAAGCTGGAGCTCACTTCAACTCATAGCTTGTAATCTATAATAAGAATGTACTAGTTGATTATATTTTGTATTAATGATCTCAATCTGCAAAATAAATAGCAACTAAAGCTGTATTTCCCTCTGACATGTTGTCGAGTAGAAGTATAAAGCAGCATAAAATAGAAATACTCAAGTAAAGTACAAGTACAACCTCAGAATTGCACATCTGGGTAAATGTGCTACATACATTACATTCCACCACTGCACATTGTTAAGGAATAAACCACCAACAGCAGGTAAAGTAGTTTAAATCAGCTTCACTTGGACCAGATGCAACGCAAAATGTTGCTTACATGTTACATATACAATATAACACTCTGACACTCTACTTTTGGTCCTTCAGGTACATTTTGCTGATAAGACTTCCATGCTATTTTGAATGCTGGACCTGAACTTGTAAAGGAGAGTCTTTACATTGTAGTATTGCTGTTTTTACTTAATAACGGATCTGGCTTCTTCTTCCAATTATGTCAATTATGGACATTTTCATTTTAATTCAAGCAAAGTTCACTGCAGGAGCCTTGTTAGTAGTCTTTGCATTCCTGTAATACCTTGAATATGAAAAGCTCGGGGTCACAGCATCAGGAGGAAGCCTGCCTGCCTGCAGCCAGAAACTTTCTGAGGCTGCAGGATGCGGAGGCTCAGCAGCTCAGCGTGCCAGATGTGTCGAGCAGTGTTGGCTGGAAGAGGCAAGACCACTGTTAGTGTTTATAGCTGTCGATTTCTTCTTCTTCTCGTACTGTTTCCATGTCTTAATTGTTTCTAAAATGTTCATCTCTCAGCAACATCTATTATGTTGTGTGTGTGTGTGTGTGTGTGTGCGCACGCGCATGTGTGTGTGTGTGTGAGATGGCAGAGAGATGTGAATACAATTTGGATTTTCATATAAAAATGCTAAATGTTCATTGCACTCAATAATGTGTAATTTGACTCACAATAAATGTCACCTCGACAGTCACAGCACTTGATTTGAGTGCCAATAAGAGACACGGTGATGCGTAAACAGTTTGGAGGTGATTATGCGTAATTTTGCTCGCAGCTAAGTGATGAAGAACAGACAGATGTGTTCAAAGTGAAATAACACAGCCCCGTGGATGTGTTTGGTTTGGCAGCCTCGATGCCACGAAGAGCTCTCGGTACTGTGGAGTGAACATTCATGGAGGAATGTGTGGTCAACGTGCGACATCTAGTGGCAAGAAAGGAACAGGACACCCTGCTGTAATTAGTTATTGACTTGTTTGCAGGTCACCCCCCCTCCTATATAACCAGATTATATTCTTTAGGTTAAAATCGTCCTGCTGCTACTGAGCAGCTTCAGTAGTCCAGCACAGAGCTCATTTCCTGCCTCAGCAGTAGAAACCTAAGGATCCTGAGCTGATATAACAGCACCCAGAATGAAAGTGGGTGTGTGGCTGTGACATTTTCACTCATTTTCACTCAATTTGTCGGGTCCGTAATACTGGAAAGTTAACATTTTGTCAATTAAAGCAACAAAGACAGAAAAATAATCAAATGTCAGTGTTACTGTAGCACACTAATGTTGAAGCCCTGCTTTAATACTAAATTGTCCATTATATACAGTGGCTGTGTAGCAGCTACACAGCGTAATGCAAGCTGTGTATTACTAGCTACGTGTAGTACAGCGAGGCTACTACACACAAAACCTCCACGCATGGCAGCAACAGATGAGCGCGTTAATGCTGAGGCTGAGGTCTTCTTCATGTTTGACTTTGCGCTAATCTTTTATTGATCTGAATGTTTAGATTTTTACCTTCTGTTCGATGCAAATAAATAAGCAGCAAACAAACAGGCTGCAGTAGAGTGACTTCAGAGACACACGTGCCGCTTCAGGTGGTCACCAAAAGAAAACTGCTTTATGTTGTGCAGCTCATATCCTCTTTATGATCCTTAAGAGCAAACAAACTGGCTGAAAAGGGTTCGATATCAGGCCGGGTTATAACTTCAATTCAATTCGATTCAATTCGAGTTATATAGCGCCGTGTCATAACAGAGTTATCTCATAGCACTTGTTAACATAGAGTCTAGACCAACTCTATATGTAACTTGTAGCTTTATATTTAATCAATATGTACAGATATTTGCATTTATTTATTTTATATATTCATTTATCTTTAGTGCAGGTGAATTGATTGAGTGTGGAGGAGCTGTAAAACAGGTGATCCTCAAACTAAGCAAGGAGTAATGGAAGATAGTAATTTACAAACCACGGCATAACAGACAAATTCATTTGCTGACAAGTTTGGCTTCATGAAATGAGTTGCCATTTCAACTGTTAACATGTTTTGACTGATTCGTTCTAAATCTAACAACTATATATTTATTCTCTGTTTTCCCCTGCATGTACTGACCTGTAATGTCGCGTTCTTACCACAAGAGGTCCTCCTTACGACACGACAAAACAGCGGGGGGGGGGGGCGCCAGGTGACGGTTCGTATAGAAGGCAACGGCCGCTATAGGAATTCATTAGATCAGCTGTAAGTGGAGGGAACTCTGTCAAAGACAATTACAAAGCCAACGTGTCCGTGTGGAGATTAATGTTCGGCCGAGTTGAACAGCGCGCCCCTTTTCCTGGAGCGACTCCACATATGGC
>JAVQJF010078378.1:0-30004 GCA_036023855.1 Gadopsis marmoratus | reverse complement strand
ACTGAATACACGGAAAAGTTCTGAATGTCGCACTTTTCTTGTTGATACAGTGGGTTTTCTCCTAAAATGCACAACTCGCCGCAGTCGGTGGGCAGGGCCAGCTGTGGGAAAGTTCTTCTGCCTTTTGCTTCTGCATTTTCTTTCCTCTTTACAAGGGATGTCACTTTATTTAGCACCTTGTGGTCTGGTGCTCACTGGTGAACTTGGCGGTCGCGGCTTGTATTGTAACTAAAACAACTTGGTAAATGCAGTGTGAATCCAACCCCACCTCCAGACATCACGCTGCTGTTGGAGGATTCCGCAAACGTCATATTGTTTTCTGTGCCAACGTTTTTTAAATGATTTCTTTCTACCATATCAGTCGGTGCATGGCAGCTGAAGCATGGTTAAAATAGGGTTTACAGTGATTTACTGTGGCACTTCCAGAAAGACGGAGCACTTGAGACAAAGAAAGAAAGAAAGGAAGGTCCAAATTGATACAGCGGTGGCAATATGGAAATATATATTATGGACAGATATCTTGACTTTTAGTGCCTAGTATGAGTCAAGATCCAAATAGCTTGATCCTACACTTCCCATAATGTAGTAGCTTCCTTTATTAGACCCTCTCTGTCTGGTTAGATGCCGTCTTTAAAAGGCCATGCCCCAGTTTGTAACACGGGCTTTCTATTAGAAAGTCTAATGCCCAAATTCAGACTCCGCCAGAGCCACAGAAGACGTTGTACAAAAAATATATTGACACTGAACTTTGGCATTGGACGTAAAGGCTGTGCTCCAGAAATGACTAACATGAATAGAATGAGCTGTTCATGCCAGAAACACAGCTGTCTTTTCTGTCTGAATCACAAGTTGTTGCGAAAAATAGAGACCAATATCTGCATCACTGCTTCCACACATAGACAGAACTTCTTTTTAATATTTTAACTTCGTGTCCTGTGCGATTCACTATGGATGCACCCTTTATATCCTGAACAAGAAGTAAATCACATTGAAAATCAGTGAAGTTACCTCCCACAGATCAGATACCACAGGTACAGTAGCAGTAAATTACTAGAGACATTTTAATCAACTGACCTTTGTAGAAGAGAAATCAGTTGCTATTAAATTAGTCAAATTTAACACCAACTTTTCCAAACTGATGCAGGATGAACTAACAACGCCTGAGACCGCTCATGTGAACTGCTTTTTACTCATCACTTTTTGTTTCATCAGATAGCCCGACAGCCTTGTCTCAGTTGTCTCCATCTCCAGCGACCCAAAATGACCATCTCATCCCTCTGTGGTCCATTCAGCCCTGAGGGGGGAGCTGTCACATCCTCTAATAGCTGTGTGTGTGTGTGTGTGTGTGTGTGTGTGTGTGTGTGTGTGTGTGTGTGTGCATAGCCATACAATCAAATCTACAATTCATGCCCTGCACTGATTATAGTCCACAGCCCATGTCACACACTCTTCCTTAAAGATATTCTGCTATCTCAAAGAGAGACTAAATTAAATGTCCCCACTGCCTTTTAAGGATACTTGATCATCATCACTTGAACACCAGTATACATGTGTTTCCTCACATACTGTCTCATTTAAAATGTAATGTATCACTTACTGAGTAATGGACAATGATCACTTTTTCTTTTTGATACTTAAGTACATTTTACTGCTTACACCTCTGTACTTCCACTTCAGTTAAATTATCAACGCATGTTTTTATTCTGTCCTTTCCACTTTAGTGTTTGCATAAATTCTGCCTTTGCACTGTAACACTTTAACAAATTGCAGTGCTTGTAACCTGTGGAATAAGTTTACAGTGAGGTACTGCTAACAGATCTGGGAATCAACAGATCAACATTAAGACGTAAAATTTGGTTCAGTGTTTGTTCACATTTTAATACGTTTTCTGTGCTACATGAATTACTTTAAGAATATTTATTCGCGTGCGGCCGTGAGTGTCACCGGGTCATTTCCTGTTTGTTTCTGGTTGATGTGATGATGCCTTTCAAGTCACCTGCTGGGGGGGGGCATGGTTGCCCTCCTCGGAGAGGAGCCTGGCGGTTGACTTCCAGTAGCTGCCTGGCCACCGCCTTCTTTCTGCTCCCCCCCTCCCTTCCCTTCCCCTCCACCTCACCGTCCTCCTCCTCCTCAGCCGCTACTGCAGCAGCAGCCCGGTGCCTCCCGGATCCATGAAGAAAGCCCCCCCTGCACGGCACGATGGGCCGCAAGCTGTTCACTGCGTTGACGTGTTGATATTGAGATATTTCAGTTATCAAATATGAATCATGCATTTGATATTTCTGGCCACTTTGCTCGTCAGCATCCTTTCGCCTTGGCTTCATCCATCACTAGCGTCATCCGGTACGTATTGCAATCGCCTGCTGTCTTTTTTCTTTTTTCTGCCACTTTCATCTAACGAAACACACGTTTCACTCTCCGCGTTTGGCTAAAATAATATCCCACGATGTACTGCAGGCACACAGCATCGCGTTTCCCCCTCCTCAAAGAAATAAATAGATAGGCAATTGTTTCATTTAATATGCGGCGTCTTCAGCGAGATGATGGTGCATGAGGAAGGCTACAGTATCTCAGTGTCTTTTGTTCAGCTTTTAATACATAGTGCTCTTTTTCATATGTTGTTACCACATGTGAATTAATAGTAACTGGCACTCTTTTCACTGAAGTGCAGGATATTATGTGCTGTTGTCTGAGGCTCTCTGGATTAGTATTGCATAATGCACATTGCATTCTGGTGCAGAGTTTTTCACTTTGGCGATAAGCATATCAAAAGTACCTCCCAATGAAATTAAGCAATTTATATTCTGTATTCTAAATCAGCGTAACTACTATATGTGGTTGTCAGTATACTACGGCATGTAACCAATCTGCGTCCTGAAGAATTGCACCGAAGCCATGGCCACTTGCCTCAGTATCATCAATGCCTTTCATGAATAAAGGATGACATCTGTATGTGTGTTTGTGTGGACCGGTCAGGTTTTTCATGTCTGTGCGGTGGGAATTCTCTTGCAGTTTCTCAAGGAGTAGGAGACAAGGTTGAGAGGGATGCAGTGCCTGCACTACTGAAGCAACAGGCAACTGCAGCACCTGCCACAGACAACAGCACACACCATGCAGTGGATGATGTGATCACCTACCCGTCACGGTTGATCTACTACTTAAACGAGGACTCAGAGAGTACCTACCATGACCTGGACACCCGGGCCAAGAACCAAGCGGCAGAGGGCCAGGTAAGCCGGCATCAAGGATCAAGGATGGATGAGGGAGGTTGATGATGGGATGTGGTGAGAAGTTATTTCTCAGAAATACCGTTGTGATCAATAGCAGGAGTGTTTGGACACTTAGCTGTGTGGTCAGTGCTTGGAAGTTTGAAGTACATATTACAGACCCCGTCTTTAATGTAATTTTTCTGCACAGTGTCAGACAACGTACTGATACCCAGCACATTAACAGACAGGCTTTAACTGGGATGATGCCAGATCGACCACTCTGAAGGAAGCCTCTCTTCCAGTATACCCACTGTACATTACCATCTGCCATTTATCCACCACACCTGTTATTTGTGCACTGTGCTGTAGATGATGTTGAAAGTGGACTCTAGAGGATTTTTGCTCATGGACAGCTGTAATCTATCTTATACTTGCCATCATCTGCAGTGACTACTCTTTTCTCCCTTACAGGCAGTCCACCTTGCCCAGGCCAGTTTCCAGTTGGAGGCATTTGGCTCCAGATTTGTTCTGGATCTAGCATTGAACAAGTAAGACCCTCTCATCTCAATGTAAATGCAGTAATTCGTTTGAGGTCACAGCAATTGATTTTATAGATAGTCAGCCACAGTGGTCATTAAAGGAAAAGTTCCAGATCCCTAAGCTGTTTGCTGTAATGGCCGCTACAGGGAGCTACTTTGTGTGTTTACATTCAGTCAGAGTCAGAGACAAGAGTTTGAAATGACTCGAGTACAAATCATATTTATTTGGAAAGCTGTAGGAGTCTCGATATACGTTATCTTGCGCGAGTCTACCCATGGAGTCACATTAACCACATTTATGAGAACTCATGTCAAACGTCTAGACTTCTGGTTCAGTTTCCAGCGAGAGTGATTTGTGTCTCACAACGGTATCTGCTGTCAAGGTCATGTTGACGGTAATGTGCAGATGGTTGAATATTCTATATTCATCTGGGGATTTAATAGAAGCTGTGTAAACAAAAAAAACTATAGGAAAGCATCACAGGAAAGGTGTGATTTAGGGTTTTATTTCTTAATGCAAGGCTATTTAGTATGGCTAATTTAAATGTAGGACTAATGTAAGCTACATGTGCACTGTAAGCTGTATTTTGTAGGAAAAGTTGGACAAGAATAGAACTAAAATAAACACTGGATTGGCGAGAGACACAAGAAACGTGGTCAGTAAGTAAAGCTCTGATCTGATGCACGTGGTACCTGTGCGTAATTCAGAATAAGTAACGATCAGGAGCTGCGGTGTCAGTTCTGTATGAAGAGAGCTAAATAACCAGATTGATCTGTACATGTAAACATGCTCATTGATGGACTGCGTGTTGTTGATGACACAAAGCAGAAGTCGAGTGAGTGCCGAACAAAGATTAATTTAACTAAAGCGTCATGAAGCTGTTTGGCTATGAAAAGATCAAAGCCCTGATAGGTGACAGAGGGAGTCCGGCCTGGGGCATCAAAATGACCAGATACGGATTCTATGATCAAGCAATATGTGTCATAGCTGAAACCCAGAAATGCCGACACTTGTGATTCTCGTCTGTAGAAGACTGTTGTTTGTAAATGATATTTACTATTATATGGCAGTGATTAATGCAGCGTCAGTCGAAGACAATGTAATCAGGCAAACTGTAATTGAATAGGTCAGCACGCCGGTTTCTAGAATCCCCCAAGTGCTAAGAGCAATCTTAGCTCAGCTGCCAGGCTACAGACAAAGACAAACTGCTTTACAAAATGATTTGGAAAAAAAACAAAGTCTTCTTTAATGAGGTTTAATTGGCTTGCATCAGTATTAGCAGAGGGACAGTTATCCTCTGGCCTGTGATCACTGTCCTATTCGGAACCTCCGGACACTCAATGATATTGATTTACTCCCATCACAAAGTAGCCGGGCTACATATATGAAGGCTTTATAACATGTGTACAAGGACAAAAACGCTGATTGAATCTCAGGTTCCTTAATGTGATTTAAAGCTGGATTCTGTAATAAAATATTGTAATTTTATATTGTCTGCATGGCTGAGAGCTGTTAGATGTTAGGACGTTCAGGTTTTTAGGAGATTTTGAGACTATGTGCTGGTATTCAGTGTCTGGACGGACCTTTTATAACACCACCATCCAATGCTACTTTGGAGCTTAATTCCATCACTTTAGCCAAAAAAGTAATAATGGAAATCTTTACCAGGTTGGTTAAGGGTGTTTTTTATTTAGTTTGATAGCTGTGGACAGACAGTGATGAAGTGAAATATCTCTGGATGTTCTGCCGTCTTTGTAGCAGTTTGAGCACAATGCCACTGTAGAAACCTACAAAGTACAGATTTCAGCAGCTATCTGCAGTGAATAGTTTATGTCTAATTGTGCAAATGTACATGGTCAGAAAATAAAGGAGAGACTCCAGAAATGATAGATTTGCTATTGTGCTCTATGTTGTTAGGATACCACATATCTGACTACTGAAGAGTTGATGCTTGAGTCATGATATCTTCAATGTTTCTGTCTTTGCTGACTCTGCTCTAGATTTAATATATTCAGTGAAGTGTTGTGGAAATGGATCAAAGCAGAGGTGAAATAGTGTGTCACATTCCTTATGTTGATTTTTTTGTAGCATGTGTTAAGTAGCGTAGAGAAAGATACAGGAGGAATTGAACGCGCACCTCTCGTCCTGTCGTTAATCAGCTCACACAGCCTCCTCGCAGAAGACTGACACACAAACTCGTACATCATGTTTAACAGATGTCGTCCTGTAGGTTGTGAGACATTCGGGAATCGACACATGATACAACAGTAACTCTTTACAGCAGCAGCAGAGATGCTTGAAAGTGTGACCTTGATTCCCAGCTGTTTGCTTGCGCTGTAGGTTATCTGTGAGATACATGAGCTAACTTCAGTATGTGCCTTTTTCTGTGTGTGAGAACAGGAATTTGAATTCTGCTTGGTCTTGTAGCTGCGACAGTCCTGATCTAAATATAGATAGGTCTGCAACCTGCCAATGGATGCTACTTTATCTGCTCACCTCTGTCTGGACCTTGGACTGCAAGGCAAGGAGGTAGTTTTTCATCCCGGAAAATATGTTTTTTCAGTTAAATATCATGTGATAGTGAATAAGAAAAGTGAATGTCTTTAGTGCTGCTAACCCTTATTCAGAGCATCTCTACTTATTTAAACTCCGAGCAGATTCTGTCCTCGTGTTAGAGGTACGAACAGTCATGGCAACGTCGTGTGTCGCTACAAGATTGAGAGCTGCATTTGATCTGGCGCCAGAAGTAAGAACCGCCTGCAGTTTTTTGGGCCTCCCTCTCTGCCTCGCCTCTGTCTCGCTTCCTTCTGCTGCTGCTGCTGCAGTGTGGCACTTAGTCTCCTGTGGACTGAGAGACCTCGGGGCAGGACTCCCTTCTCATGGACTTTACGCACTTTCACAGCTCTCACAGACATTTAAGCACATGCACACCTCGATACATTCCAGTGCCTTACCCTTACATAATGATGCCTACCACTCACTCACACACACACACACACACACACACACACACACACACACACACACACACACACACTCATACCAATGCCAATACACTCCAGTGTGGCCCCACTCTCCTCTCCCTGCTCCATCGTTCCATCTATAAATAGCCCCTCACTCTGGAAACTCCTACAGATGCTGCACATGCCTCAACTCTCCTCTCATAATGGTGCACTTCCTGCTCACATGCTGCTGAGCATCACTCAAAAATGTCACACTGCCGGTGTCAAAAGACAGGCCCATCCCTTCCACGCTTTTTTTCTCGTGCTGCGATGCTACTACATGTCCAGAAAGAGGGGGACGTTTTTGATTTGCAAGGTTACTTAGAAAAAAAGCGCCATTGTGGCGGAAATTGCAGTCTCTTGAAGTCAGCTGTCAGCTAACAGATTCAGTGTGTGTAATGGTGAGGGACGCTGACTCAGACAGCGGGAACTGCTGGGAGGACTCTTGTGTTCAAGGTGAAGCCGAGGCCTGACAATCGTTTATCACATTAAGCTTCATTGGCAGCTTTTAGACGAAGTTCCTTGTTTTTGTTCCTGTCATGTGTGCTGTTTCTCAACCAGTGATCTAATTTTGAAGCACTCGTGTAAAATGTGTTTCAGTGTCACTTTGATAACTTTACTTTCTATGACTGTATTTATTTACATGATTTTCAACGATTTATTTTACCAAATGCAGTTTGTTTGTGCAGCCTCTGCCTGTGCAAATTAATTATCCTCAGGAGTAAATGCATCATCATTTCCCCACTGCTCTTTTATGATGCCATGGGAGTGTTTGTGCAGGCTAATCCAGGCGCAGTGGTGATGAGTGTTCTTGTTTAAACGCCAACCAAAGCTACACTCACCGCTAGTTTGAAACCGCAATATGTGAGTCAGAGAAAGCAAAGATAGACAGACATTTGTGTGTTTGTATTGTTGCTGCATCACATCCTTCCACCCTGACCAACTGCAATCTCTGTTTTTACAGTGACTTGCTGTCTTCAGATTATGTTGAGATCCACTATGAGGGAGGCAAACCTGTTCAGTCAAAGGTAACGTCTCCTCCAGTTGTGTTACAATACACATCTTTCTTGTTTTGGTGTTCTGTTCTGTGCTTCCTTCAGCTGGTACAATGTGTCCTGCACATTGCGGGTGAAGCAAAAGGAACAAATGTGTTATGTCTCAACTGCAGGAAATAGGCAAGTCAAGAGCAGATGTGTTGCTGTCCTGTAAATCAGTTTGCATCCAAAATCTTTTTACAGGCTAAGAAAGAAGGAACAAAATGTTCAGGACATAGATACACAGATTGATAGATAAACAGACTTACATAGGTAGATTATGAAATGTGAAAGTGTATGGTTTTTATTGCACAGAAGGAAAGAGGAGATAGAGAGAGGGGGAAGAAAACAGGTTAGGAATGAGAGATGGTTTCTGCTGCTGCTGCTGCTGCTGCTGATTCAGGCAGAGGACTGGGCTGGGCCTACTGTAGCTGAATCAGCAGGGTTTTGCTCTCCTGCAGCCTCCTGCTGGAGCTCTGGTCACGTGACAATGGAGAGAAAGCCCTCTGCAGTATTAGTGCAGCGTGGGATGGGTGAAGTGAGAGAGAGAGAGAGAGAGAGCGAGAGAGAGAGAGAGAGAGCGAGAGACAGACAGAAAGAGAGGGGAGGTGGGGTGGGGAGAATGTCCTCTGCTCACCCTGGATCTGACAGCTGAGTCACAGATAGTGCCAGCATCCCACTTTGCTATGTATTAACTGAACATCTTAACAAGCACAGACCCCCTGCAGAAATGCACTACAAATATACCAACCTGGTATCTGTGGGACAAGCTGTTACCGACTCAGAGATGTTAGAAAATTCTAACACATAATAATTAGGCAGAAAACAAAAACACACATTCACCACGAATCTGAGTGATCTGTCAATGTTTACACAGTTTTGTCTGTTGTGTTGTCATTAATGTGGCTTTAGTTATGGCTGCTGGTTTGCTGTGATGCTGCATTAACACTGTGTCTTCTTCCCTCAGGGAGGCGAGCACTGTTACTATCACGGCCAGGTGAGAGGGAATGATAACAGCCGCGTCGCCTTATCTACCTGCAACGGGCTGCAGTAAGTGAACAATCCTCGCCGTGTTCAGAATATCTCTGGATACACACTCATCTCTGCTCCTACTGACTCACTATCGACTGCCTTCTCTCCCCTTTCTTCTCTCTCTGCCTGGCAGCGGGATGTTTGACGATGGACTCTATATGTATCTAATTGAGCCCTTACAACAGACTCATTCAATCGTAAGTTTTTCCTGTCGCAGAGAATCAAAATATGTATCGCACACCAGTTTTCCCCCGCCACCCGTGTAGCGTCACCTCCACCACACATGCACAACACCCTCTGCTTTTACTGCTGCTTACATTTTCAGCTGAGGATATCATAATCACTCAGAGAACATTCCTGTTTTTAAAGGAAGGCGATGAGACAGCCCTTAACCCCCCGTAAAATCACTACATGACGTTTTTACACTTCCTTATGGATTAAATGAATTAGATACAATGAGTTTCAGATCTACTGGTGAGTGGATTTTGTTAATTGTGGACAGAGCCAAGCTAACCTGCTGCTGCCGGTATCGTCATAACGTAACTCTCGGCAAGAAAGTGTATTTCTCAAAATGTCCAAGTATTCCCTTAAACAATCATGAATTATGGCACACCATGTGTGGCAAACCGTTCAACATTATTTGTCCATATTTGTTTAATATTCTCTGCACTAAGTTGTAATGTTCCATTTTACATGAAAGTCTAATCTTAACAGTTTCTGTAGTAAACCTGTTCCTCACCATCACCAGCTCCTTCCTGCCTGTCCCAGCTCCTGTTCAATCTTTTCACACTCGTTTGCCCTGCAGGATACAGCTGCAAGGCCTCACAAACTAAGAAGAACATCCTCCTTTGACTGGAACAATGACTCGGAGGAACAGGGTTAGTGTTTCCATCACTGTCGTCCATCATCTTACATAACCTCCTCCATCAGTCCTCCACCTCCGACCATCACCACACCTCTATTGTGTGTTCGCCCCTGATGTTACCTTCCCATTTTTGTATGTTCACCACCATTGTAGCAATGGAGCCTTAACCTGTCTTGTTAAGTAATGGTCCTTGCAGGTCAATATTTTATGACATCCTCCTGAGAACCGAGGAAAAAAGTATCTTCCGTTTTAACTTTTTTTGTCTCAGCATGAAAACAATGTTCCCCTCATTCCACTCAAACACATGAGATATCATTGGAAATGCCAGGATGTCCTCTATTTATCACAACAGGACCTAGTAGGGTATCTCAAATGAGTCAAAAGATATAGACCAAAATCCAATGTCCACTACAGAGGACATAAATGAATAGGCTGGGTCTCAGGAGGACATGTAGCTTTGATTTGTTCCGAAAGTGAGAACGTTGTTGGCTAACAGAGCAAATGGCATTTACTTTACTATCATAAAGCATGAGATGTTGTGTTAATCCCACGTCTACCATTTTGCCACGACTTTAGCTTCCAGCTTTAACACAGTACTTCATGGGAAATTCAGGGAAACACTTCTAGATATTCTGGGAATAAAACACATCCCTGTGGGCTGGAAGTCATTAAAGAGGCATACCCAGTTGTAAATAAGTGTCACTGGTTCCTTGTTTGTGTTCGCAGATGAGGAGGAGCAGCTCTTCTCAGAGCTGGATGACTTGTCCTGGCTGAAGCGCAGGAAAAAGCGAGCAGTAAGTCTCTGATCTCACCTCCCTCTGGAGTAATACAACAAACTTTAGTTCACCCACCCTTGAATTGTTATACAATGAGTTTAATAACTTTGCAATAGTGTCACGGTCTTCAAAATATACGTTTTTTATGAAACGTCTCCACCAATAACTGCTGATTTTATCTTGCAGATGCCTCGCAGTATATTTGAGGAGATGAAGTATTTGGAGATCATGATTGTCAGTGACCACAGTATGGTATGTGGTCTCATTAAAAGTAACAACAACAATAAGTGTCTGCTTTCACTTTCTTTTACTCTATAACTGGTAGTATCTCATATATATCAGAAAAGTCATTAACATTTCAGACCTACCCTGCGTTTTTTCCCACAAGAGGGAGCAGTACCACTGAATGTAGCATGCTATATTGCATGAGCACCATCAAATCACTACAGATTATCTACCTTTGCCTTAGTTCTTTTTCTCTGTGCCTGCAGTACAAACGACACAAGACCAAGCAGCACACAAGGAATTTTGCCAAGTCAGTGGTGAATCTTGTGGATGCTGTGAGTAAACTCTTTTAGTTACCCTTTGAGAAATGTGTAGTGCATCATTTATAAAGATTAATTACAGAATTTACATATATCCAATTAGTTGTATAGCCACTAGCAGCAAGACTCTAGGAATCGCAACAACGGTTGGCCGGTCGGACCACCACTTTGATCCAGACTGAAATATCTCAACAACTATTTGATGGACTGACATGAAATTTTGTACAGACATTCGTAGTCCCCAGAGGATCCTAATGACTTTGGTGATGCTCTGACCTTTCATCTAGTGCCACCAGCAGGTCAAATGTCTCACTTATCCAGTAAAACATCTTCAAGATGCAGTGACACAAAGACATTCACTCTCACCAAAGCATTAATCCTACTGACTGACCTTTCCTCTATAGCATTACCATTAGCAACAAGACAACATTTGAGTTTGTTTTGTTTAGTGCTAAGTAAATGTTAGCATGCTAACATACTAAACTAAGATGGTGAGCAGAGTAAACATTATTCCTGCTAAACATCAGCATGTTTGTGTTGTTATTGCGATTATGAATGTTAGCATGCTGACGTTTGCATTTAGCTCACAGCTCCGCTGTGCTTATGTGCAGCCTCACAGAGCTGCTAGCGTGGATGTAGACTTTTGTTTCTTGTTGTTTGAAGGCCGAGCGCAGCAGAATATGACAGTCACCCATTATAAGTTAGCCTATATGTTACAGTAGTGCATTACACCACAGAGGCACTGAGACAATGGTAAATTCCAAATCTGCCCTCACGGTGTGCTCCCATTGATATATTATTCACTATGGTATAGCTGAAGACCTCCTCATGTGTCACAATGGAGCACATCTAGCTAACCCTGAGTCGGCCACATACTTGTCTTATTGATAGCCTCTATTGCACTGTGCTGGTGTTTTTCTCTGTGTTCTGGTGATGCACATTAACACTCCCTTGTTCCTCCTTTTTCCCAGTGTGCCGCATCCCCTCGTCCGTCCTCCTCAGACAGTACAGATTCAAATTCACACCCAGTGTTGTTCTCCTCTCCCTGTGCTGTTGCTTCTTTCTGTCTCTGTCTGCCTCTCGCTCGCTCTCTCTCTCTCTGCCTTTCTTTATTCCTCCCATTCACTGCGCGATTCAATGGCAGATCTTCAAAGAGCAACTACATACACGTGTGGTGCTCGTTGCCGTGGAGATCTGGACAGACAAGGATCAGATCCCCATCAGCGTTAGGCCGCTGGAAATGCTGCGGGATTTCTCCAAGTACCGGCAGCAAAGCATCAAGCACCATGCAGATGCTGTGCACCTCATCTCGTAAGTTCTTTATATATAAACACAATCTGTTTCCACTGCCCTTTGCCACACCTTCGTTATTAATATGGACATTTTTTCATTTTTAGGCAAGTTTAGGCTTTATTTGCAATATTTAGGATTTCTTCTGAATTTAATAATATGGAAAAGTCCTTGTCAGAGTGATATTTAAACTGCCCATCTAGTATGTTTAGGCTGTTTTTGTTATTACAGCTGCATAACCTAACTGTTATATGTAAATTAGGGGCCCTCTAAAATAATGTTTTTTTCCCTTTTTTTTCATTTCTACCGGTTGCCATTGATTTGTCATTAATGCATTGCACGTTTTTTTTTTAATTCTGTACCACATAATTATGGGGCATTGAGTGGAAAAATAATAATATGAATCTGCAATTCAGCCCCAAAGTGGATGCTGGAAAACAAAAATAACTACACAAGATCTTAGTTTGACACAATTTTGATGCAGCCTGATCCATGCTTTGACCTTCTCACTGTATGCCTTTGTAAGTTCATGTTGCTCTCATCGTATCTGCACATGCTGTACAGTTGCTTTGGGAGTATTTATGTCAAGTATTGGGCTAGGCTTACTTTTTGACTCATCTAATGCTCTGCGATGTTTTTATGTGTCATTCATGTCTGCCTATTTTGTCTTCCATCGTTCTCGCAGAAATGTGACCTTCCACTACCGCAGAAGCAGTGCAGCATACTTTGGAGGCATGTGTTCTGTGAGCCGTGGAGTTGGGGTCAATGAGGTCAGATTTGCTGTCTAACATCGAGCATCACTCTGTAAACGTACCACAGAGTGACTAATCTCTGGTCTCTGCTGTGTCCACAGTACGGCACCAGCTTGTCCATGGCGGGGTCTCTATCCCAGAGCCTGGCTCAGAACCTGGGCATCCAGTGGGACCCAGCATCAAAGAGAAGTATGCATGAAACACACATTGTTATCTCACAGCTAGTTTAGGTGAACTAGGGAGAGGACAATCTATTCAGAGCCAAAATCACAATGTTCACATCACTCAAATCACAAAAAACATGTTTTCCACTTTCCCCTTGTTGTAGTTAACCGTGCAGATAGTTTTAGTATAATTGGGGACCCTGTAATTGCTCATCTCGGTTAAGGCTCTTTTCCCCCATTAATTTGAGTACAGCAGAGTCACTGTCCACACTGAAAACCCACCTCAGCAACCTATGCTGGCACTTCTGTCTCATAAAAAAAACCCAACTCAGTTGTTGGTCTGGAGTGATGCACTCCAGTAGTCTCCATCCTGACCTTAATGACATCAAGCTCTTGTATTAAGTTAACATTAAATTAAGTTAAATACACTTAAATGCGCTTATTTTAGGTTACTCTTTACAAAAGTGCCAAATGAATGTAATGTAATTTTCTGAGGTTTTGAGATATCATGCACTGAGATGTCTGCTGTTCATTTTTCCCCTATTTTGTTAATGTTTGGCAAAAAATAGTCCTCAGTAAAACCGTCCGTAGAGAGGTCTCTGGATTCACCTGATTATTCAGACACATGGTTGTTTAAAAGGCATGATTGTTTTGAATTTTTCAGTGCTTTTTCAGAAATTCATCGTGTGACAGCAGATATCTTACAATCCTAAAACTCTTGGCAGGGCTAGATACCTCTTGGCGTAAATAGGATAAAATGTTGTTTTTGTGTTAACTGACCCTTCAGATCTCACAGTGCTGAACATCTCAGTTACATAAAAGCAACCTACTATAAGAACTTCAATGGCCTGAATATATGACTGTACATTTTGACTGTTAATTACATTTGTCTTAGATTTGAGGTCTAGACACTTAAATGTCTTTTTTAAAACAGCAGATAAATGCCTTTTGACTGGACCAAACGGTCTCTTGTCAATTCTTATCTTATGCAAGGAGTGACAGATGGAGCGATGCACCGATTGTCTTGGAAAAAGTGGTCCACAAGTTGAGTCATGCTCGAGGAGGATTTCTGCTGTTCGTTTTAAGATCATATTTTTATCACAGTGCGTAATGAGGCAAAGTTAGAGTCTTACCAGCTGCCATGTTTGAAGACTGCAAGCTCAACTATCAGAGAGATTGTTTTTATGGTCCCAGAACGGTCCCGAGATTGATAGGAGATTCGGAGTATGTTAGGGGAAAATTAAGTGAAGGAATTCTTTGTTATTCAGCTGAAAGCTTTGAAGATCAGGTGCTACAATCACTGATCAATGCTGATTCTCTTTGAGACGATAAAGTGGAAATACAATCATGTTAACATATTTTATCTGAGTACTTTAATTGTCTTTCTTCTGTGCACTATTTCATCTCTCTCTTTCTGTGGTTATTCTGTTCTCCTGTCTGCAGAGGAATGTGGCTGTGTTGAGACGTGGACTGGCTGCATAATGGAGGACACTGGGTAATGTCCAGCATACCACTGACCCCCCCCCCCACACAAAAGACAGGGATAGTGGAACAGTTTAACAGTTTCAACCCTTTTTAAATCATAGTTATTTAATATAATTGTTGTGTTCATGCATGTAGGCGACTTAATGCATTTCAGATAGCAGTCGTGTAAAATAAATGACCCAAGATCTTATTTTGACAAAATTTGAATGTAGACTGATCCATGCTTTGACCTTGTTCTCATAATATTCTGACAGTATTCTCACAGGGTATCTGCAAGTCTTAAAATGTCTAATTTCCTCACAAAAAGGCCTTTAAAGTCTTAAATTTGATTTACAGATGTCTTAAATATTTTCTCTTGTCGGTCATTTTAGTTATAAAATGTTTTTGTACCACATTTCCGACTGTCAAGGAACATTACATACACTTTTTAAGTAAAAGCGGGATTGTTCACATGGTGGATTGTGCTGCAGGAGGCTGTTCAATCCTTTTTGGTGGAGTTTCAGTCAGCAGTCAGACCTATAGCAGTAAGATCATGAAACAATTGCATTCTCTGTGGTATGAAAAATATCTTAAAAAGTCTTACATTTATCTGAATTAGCCTTGTCTTATCAGTGTGACAAATGCGTGAACATATACAGTAACACTAATAGGTAGCAGTAACAATACACATGTGAAACACAAAGATTGTGGATGCTCTAATGTCTTGCTTATGGTGGCTAAAAAAGGGCTCATTCCTATGTTCCCAGCATGCGTGTCTCTTGATATAAACTAATGTTGTAAGAGATTGGTAAGGGCTATCTTCGAAGTCCAAATTGAAACGAAGGCAGATGGACGTTTCAAATGCATGTTTGAATGGTAAAAATCCATTCTGCTACTATGGAAATACTGTATCAATGTCTAAAGTCAAGAAAATGTGAGGACATAGGTTTCAAGGAGCATAACATCAGTAGGCCCTTTGAAAGGTCTCCTTAATGTGTCATATTAAGAGGATATTGAACTGATGAACACAGGACCCTGGGAACAAAAATACGCTCCCACTTAAAAAAAAAAACCCTCATTAGGAAATTGGCTCGTCACACACAGGCACCCGACAGCATTTTGAACTGTGCTTTTAACCTCGTTCTTCACTCACAATTCTGGTTAATTATCACCTGGTATTCTCTCTCTTCAGGGTCCAACACCCACGGAGATTCTCCAAATGCAGCATCTCAGACTACAAGGAGTTCCTTCTGAAAGGTGGAGGCTCGTGTCTGTTTAACAGGCCGACAAAGGTTAGCTGCTCACAACCCTGCCCTTCTCTTTTACACATCGCGACTGTCATTAATCACACATCCTTCCCCTCACGCTCTCTCCTGTCTCCTTCTGGCAGCTGTTCGAGGCAACAGAATGCGGTAATGGATTTGTAGAAGTGGGAGAGGAGTGTGACTGCGGCGCGAGAACAGTGAGTTTCTTTTACTTCGGTTAAGCCGATTCGGTTTGTTGTCCTCACGGTTGTTCAGATGGCTGAAGCTCTTTTCCCTGTTTATTTGCAGGAGTGCTACAAGGAATGCTGCAAGAAGTGTTCCCTTGCCAATGGGGCACACTGTAGTGATGGCCCATGCTGCAATAACACATGTCTGGTATGAGTTTGTATATTAATTTACATTAATATATTACATTACAATAAACATTAATTTCTTCATCTAAAACTATCATCCTTCTCTCCTTTCCTTGCCAGTTTTATCCACGGGGTTACAGTTGCCGCTATGCTGTGAACGACTGTGATATCTCAGAGACCTGCTCTGGGGACTCTGGACAGGTGTTCTTGTGTTGCACTGTTTCATTCGTTTTGGTTTTTTTTTTGGTTTCAAACTGTTCATTCTTTGCATGTCGAGGATAATGTGCATGGTTGAGAAGAAGTCTTGTTTTTGTGACTGTTCACAGTGCCCACCCAACCTTCATAAACAAGACGGTTACCTCTGCCAGGTAAACCAGGTACGCGCACTGATGACGCTGGGAAACATTGCTACTCTGATGCATGACTGCTCCTTTTTGGAACAGTTTAGGAGCAGCAGACTGAGAATGTATTTACTGTTTTTTTCTGTCTGAAGGGTCGCTGCTACAGCGGAGAGTGCAAGACCAGAGAGAACCAGTGTAAATACATCTGGGGGTCAAGTAAGATTAATATTCCTTTGGTTCGCCTCATCTCGTATTAGTGGAGCTAGTGGAGCGTCATCATAGAGAGATCCTGTATGAAAAGAGATTTGTAGTAAGTGCTGTGCAGTTCACCCCTGCTATCTTTCCCTCAGAGTCCGGAGGCTCAGAGAAGTTCTGCTATGAGAAGCTGAACACTGAGGGCACAGAGAAGGGCAACTGTGGGAAGGATGGAGAGAAATGGATCCAGTGTAGCAAACAGTGAGTTTCAAAGGAAGACTAATTAAATGAACTATGGTATGTCCTCTATACACGTCAGTTTGACAGTTCTTGCTATTTCTACACAGAGGCTGAGCTTTGGTTCTTTCTTCTTTTATTGCTGACAAGGGAGGATAATCAATTTCTTTAAGCCAACCAATAGAGGGCACTAGAGGGAAAATCATTTATAGGTACATTGTCCTTAAAAGCATTTAGTGTATTTTAAGAATACCGGACCCCAAGATGGCAGCTATTCATCCCAGTGAATGTTGTTCACCTTCCTCAAATGGCTAAAAAGTTTTTCCTCCTCCAGGTTTGCTTTGTTATGTGGCCCACTTCACATTAGTGCCTCTTGCCCTGAGCCTGCAGTCCCAGCCCTTAGACTTTGCATTGCGATGACATTACATACATAATAGGTGTTCCAGGCTCTGGAGAGTGCTTTGTTTTGGACTTCCCATGATGATTCCAGCTCTCTTATTACATCCATTTTCAAAGTCAGAGCTGATTTTTCAACATTAGATTGCTTTCAACTGAAAACATTTAATGGCTTAACTATGAAGGGACGGCCGAGTTGAGTCCATTTATTTATAGAGCACATTTAAAAATAGCAAAAGTGCTTTACAGAAAATAAATGTAAAATACAATTATATAATCAATGTCTCGGTAGTGAGAGGTATAGGAGGCAGACAGCACAGGCAGCCAGGAACAGTTCAACTATTTATTTTCAGTGATGAACTCACATGCGGATAATGCAGGTACTGGTAGTGAGGGGTACAGAGACGGCAGCACAGGGAACATAAAGGAAAGACGGGTACAAACAGAATGAATCGACAAAAGACAAAGGAAAGGAACCGGTATATATAGACATGGGACTAACGAGGGAATCGGGGACAGGTGAACACTAGAGAACAGCTAATCAATGACACAGGAGGGCAGGAACTGAACAGACAGGAAGGATTTCAAAATAAAACAGGAAACACGGTCAAAACCCGCAGGAGGTAACAAATAATCAAAACAAAAACAAATAGGTAATTAACCATAACAGACTAAAGTAAAACAATCATCTAGTTATCTGAATTATTATGAGGCCTCAAACGCAGGTGTAAAAAGATGGGTTTGGGACAGCAGTTAAAAGTGACGATAGGTGTGGAAGACCCCACAAGTCAAAATGTATATTAAGTGGAAGACTGTTCTCTGCACAGATTTCTCTCTGTTGTCTTTTTCAGTGATGTGTTCTGTGGTTACCTTTTGTGCACCAACATTGGCCGCAACCCTCGCATCGGAATAATGAAAGGCGATATTACCCCAGCATCCTTCAACCATCAAGGCAGGCTGGTAGACTGCAGGTAAACACGTCTGCACTATAAAATAAGCCCAGTTCATATCCTGGATACTTAGGGAATTAGTATAGGAAGGAGTTCTTGTCACTTTTCCTTTAATCTTCCTTCTATGAGTTGTTATCCTCTCCTCGCCTCTCCTCTGTCCTTATCCTTCTCCTGTCCTCACAGTGGTGGCCATGTCCTTTTGGATGATGAGACTGATTTAGGCTACGTGGAGGATGGGACTCCCTGTGGGCCGTCAATGATGTGCCTTGACCGCAAGTGTCTGCCCATCCAGTCACTCAACATGAGCACCTGCCCTAGTGGACCTAATGGACAGGTGTGCTCTGCCCATGGGGTGAGTCCTGGTGTAAACTAAGCCACAATTTACATTTAATTTCCTGGCTTTTTGAAGGGAGTTTTGTGACTTTCTTCAGTATGAAAAGGGGTCAAAATTGGTGTCAATGCTTGAACAATTCTAGACAATTAAATTACAAATGCTATTTAAACAACAACAGATCAATAACAAAAAATTATTTATTTTTGCTGTTTGTGGTCTAGCAAGGCTTAATAGCATTTGCTTGGGACAGACAAAAATTTAAGAAAGCATGTACAATAACTGATAGACAGGTCCTTCATCCAGGCATCAACATAAACTGGACAACTGGAAAACACTCACTGTAATGTAATTAGTTTTTGCCTCTGACTTTCAAATTGAAAAAACATGGTGGATGTTCTGAAAATTTGAGCAGCAGTCAACAAAATCAGCTTAAAATGAGAATTAAGGAAAATAAGTTATTGAATAATGCTTGTTTAAAAGGTTGTTCACAAGTTTTGTGAATTTTGACACATTAGTATCCACTAAACGTTCCCCACAGTCCACTGATTGGTCCAACATGTAAAATGTCTGGCTGGGCTCAGTCAGTTCTGATACTTACTGTCGGATCATCTTTACATTGTGGTAAGTGACTATGAGGGAGCCTGTATTTACTGTGGATGAGTAATAACCTTCTAAACATGCCCAATGTAAAGACATCAATGGGGATAGTTCCCAAAATGTTCCTCGGTGTGTCAGCAGCTTTATTTCCAGTTCTTGCGTTCCCCTCGTCACCTCATCTATTTCTGTCTGATCTGTACAGGTGTGCAACAATGAAGCCACATGCACCTGTGACACCACCTGGGCGGGGACAGACTGTAGCATGCCTGACCCACCTAAAGAGCCTGAGGCCACTCAGGACGAAGGACCCAAGGGTCGGTTTCCACCTCTTTCAACCTCTGGCATCTGATAGAATGAGTAACACACATGTTTAAGTGCACTCATTTAATTTAGCCGAGATTCACACCGACTTACATACTGTACATGTTGTTCTGCAATATAGCAATGTGATTCTCGGCCACACTGTTAGATCTGAGTCAGCACAGATTCGTAGACGTGCGTTTCACAGGTGTACTGGGCTCGTAAAGACTTTCCATGTTAAGTGGCGACTGAAGGAGAATAAAAAAGCAGTGTTGCAGTGTTACATTTGTTTAGTTTGATTCAGAAGATGAAATGAACACACAGTTCAGCTGTACACTTGATACTTTGACCAAGAGGGACGGGGGAGGTGGTTATGGGGGTGGGAAGCGTCACAGAGGGAACGGTGTCACTTCATCCATGACTCTGAAGCAGAAGCCTGCTGTTTGTTTTTGACAGGGTGGAAATAATGCTCCTTTTCCCTCTGCACAGTGAGCGTGGCCACTAACAGGCTGATAGGGGCAGTAGCAGGGACCATTCTGGCCCTGGGGGTGATTTTTGGAGGCACAGGGTGGGGAATAGAGTAAGCATCTTTAACCCTTTCACAGCTCTTCCTCTCATAGTGGTGCCTCAGTGTGCGGGCGGTCTCGTGAGCCGGCCTGAGCCCGTGTGTGCGTCCCGGTGGCTTTGTGTTTTCTTGTGTGTTGGTGATGACCATATAATTGTCATGTGATTGGATGTTTTAAGTGTTGTGTGATTGATTGATGGATTCCCTCTCCTCCTCCTCCTGCCACTTCCTGTTGTTCCCCATTACTACAAGCCTCTTTCTTCATCCTCCCTCTTCTTCTTCTTCTTGTCCCTTTTCTTTCTCTTATTCTTAGTCGTTATGTGGTTGCTCCTGTGATCCTCTCCTTTCTGGGGCATGTGGGGCATTTAGATGGAAAACAGTCCTGAGAAGTGTCCAGTTAGTGACCTGGCTTGTCAGTCAGTGGTAGGCTGTGTGGTGACTGGGACCTCTAAAAACATTTCCTACTGCTCATACCGTAGGCCACATATACACATCACCTGTCAATCTCTGTTTAATTAAACCTTCATAGTAATGGATACCCAGGGTCTAGTCTTCTGCACAACCTTAACAGACAACCCACTGATAATCACTACCTCTACTGACACCAGCTAAATGTATAAATTCCCAGGGCCTCTACTTCATTATCTTCCTGTTACACAATAAAGGGGGCATGCAAAATACTCAAGTCATTTTACTGTAATAGTATACCTATGGTTATGTTTTCTGTTCCATGTGAAATCGTCATTGTATAGTTACATGTTATTTATACAGTAAGTGAGTATAGGAACTCATGTCTTTTTCCCCCATAACCCTTTACAGGTCCTAGTGCCACCAATCTAATAATAGGCTCCATCGCCGGAGCCATCCTTGTGGCTGCCATAGTGCTGGGGGGGACTGGATGGGGCTTTAAGTAAGCAACACGCCGCATGCCTCTCCTGCTGTTACTCTAGCATCCCTGCTGCTTCTAGACACCAGGGTTTGAGCTTCTGCTACAGTATATAGACCCCAGGGAGGACAATAAAATAAACGTATAAGCTTTTTACACTGAGACGTACATGGAAAACACATGTGTAACATGTGTCTGAACTGCTCAACTTCATCCAGTGTGCAGTCCTGGTTGTTTTATAGAAGAGAATGTGGATGATCTAAGGGTATAGATGTGTAAAGGGAGATTTGGAGAGGCAGTGGGCTCCATGTGGGGGTCGTCTGTGGATCTGTAGCAGAACCTCAAACTGATTGGACGGGCAGAGCTCAATGCTTGACATGCATGTTCAGTGAAGGACCTGATAACAGAGGGGAAGGAATACTTTTAACTGCTAAATGGTAAGAAAAAAAAAGAAAAGCACAATTGATAAGTTTGTATTGATAAGTTTAAATCTTATTTCTCCTCTGAAATCTAAAGAGGCATAGTCTCTATCAAATCTCTGCGTAGTCATGAAATGTACTTTATTGTACAATAGATTATGTTTAATAAGTTCCAGTCTACCGCTGATTAGCCTGCTGTCTCGAGCAACAGGGGTGTTACACATCTTAATCTAAATAGGCCTAAGGAGTAACTGAGAAATACAATCCTGCAGCCACCAAATCATACCAGGTAGTAAAACATCATGGATGTCACCAAAACCAAAAAAGAGAAGAATTAAAGAAAACAGAATAAGAAACAAAACTGCATGTTGACTTGTCGATTAGAAGGAGGTCAGTTCATTGCACAAAGGCTGAGCCAAACCCAGAGTGATTTGGTCCAGGGTTATCGTGCTCTCATCACTTCCATGATCTTTTTCTCAATCCGTTACTGTTCGAGGGTGAGACTTTAAATGGAGTGGTGTGTGAGAGAGAGACACAGAAGCCAGGACCTTATTGTTGGCTGCAGCCTTTGTGCCATGGCTGGCCACACCCACCATGATGGCCAGGCTCCGCCCTAGAGCAGAGCAGGACTCTCGGATCGCCCACACCAGCTGCCATTGCTGCCTGCTTCACAGACCTGGTACAGACACTGCACATTGCACTGCATGAACCACGCACAGCAATAGTGCCACCTTCAACTGGCCTACTATTGGAAAAGGTGCATGACAGAGTGATAGAAGCCCCACAACAAGCCACAGTACGGGGAGGTTATGCATCACTCCTGTTGTTGTATTCGTTGTTGTCCCACCGTTGTGGTAGTAATTATTGTTGCTGCTAGCTGCTGTGGTTGTTGTTTATGTGGTTGTCTCCTCTTTCCCCCCTCTAGAGTATATTTTAAGTTAGCTCTTTCCTCCCAGATGGTTATGTTATGAGTGGAACTAATGTCTTTCTCATCAAAACTGGTAATGAGACATGTCTCCTACACTTCTTCACCTTGTATACTGATGTTGCACGCACAAACCGGTTGGTATTTGTCTACAAGAAGGCACCGGACAATATTTATATTCATAGACCTTCAAAGCTCAGTTATTCGCTTATTTGAAAGTAGACTTTATTGTTTGCTCGTAACACAAAAGAAAATATAAAATCTTAAGCGGAATGGACCCTAAATAAAAATAATCTCTTAATGCTGGTCGTCAGTATGTTTATCATACTGTCAATCATCATGAATTCGGACTTAAAGGTCTGTGAATGTAAATATCTCTGACTGCCTCTTTGCAGTCAAGGCCGAACTGACCAACATGGACCAGCCTTTCCTCACTGTAACGTCTTCAGCATTTTGATCTTGAAGTCCTCAAAAATTGCACGGTTTACCACGGGGAACGTTTTTACTTTCCACTCTTGAATAAAACAATAGTTCAAGAATTGTTCATGGTATTTGTCTACTATTGTAAACTGAAGAGATGAGTGTGGTTGCTTGTCCAGGTTGCACTAGCTGTGTTACAGATGTGACTAAAGCACACACTGACTCCTGTTTCTTGTCTCCATGTGAAGAAATGTGAAGAAACGGCGATACGACCCCAACGCCTCAGCCATTTAACCCAAGGAGAGATGGTAATCACAGACGGACTCCTCCAAGGCTTCCTTAGTTGGCTACCTGACAGCTGGACTGCACTTATTGCTGCTGATCTTTGGCATTAGATTTACTTGAAAAAGACATAGTGGACATTTTAACAAATTCCATTGTAGTGACATTAGAAATGCAGCCTTTTCAACTCCACTTCACCCATGTAACAAACCCCCGACCCCCACCCTGATCTCTAGAGTGACAGAGCTCCTCTTCCATTCTTTAGTGCCAGTGCACAGGCGATCAGGCGGAATCCACACCACTCTCTCACCTGGCATGATTATCCGCACAAAGCGTGCTGCTTGCTGGCCCCCTGGCATGAAGAGCCCTCTCTGCAGGGCTCTGCATGGCTACGAAAGCTATGAATATACCGCAGAAAACATACAAAGAGAAAAAAAAACGGAATAATCGAATGCAGGAGAAAGCCTCGTTAAAAACCAAACCCAGTGGAAAGCCGGATAAAGTTCCTATAGTTCACGTTTAGGTGCTGTAGATGATTAAGGAGGCTGCATGTGTGGACCCATAAGGGCAGTGCAGACCACATTGTGAATGCACACGCACAAAATTGTACATAAATAAGGAGATCAGGTTTGGAATTAACAGCATATTTTACAAGGACATCAATTGCTTTTCTTTTTTATCTTAGCATGTTGTATAGCGGGTGTTTTTGGCAATGTTATTGAAAAAAACTGCAATAGTGTTGGGGCCAAAATTGTAATCGCGCACTGCACAGCCTCCTGTGTTTGTCCGGGTGGCGGAGGTCAAAGGTTAGAGCCATGACAGCGGACAGAGCAGTTGTGGTGTCGAGAAGAAGCATGTCAGTTCTAGAGGGATTCAAACTGATATCACATCAGATTAGTGTCACAGGATTTCCCCCCCTGAAGAATCTTCAACAGTGACTCAAAAGCCAAAGAACCAATCACATGAACATATGGATGTTGTTGCACACAGAGCACTTTCCCCTCTGTCTGCAGCCAGTGGTGCCTCTCCTACTGCTGAGGGCATGAAGTCTGTCCATGCAGACGCTCACCTGTCCAGCCAGGTCTCATGTAACAGTCCTCATCAACACCCACTATACTCGCGTAACTTTTTTGCTCTCATAAACTCTTAGTAGAAATCAAGTTCAGCTCTACTGGAAACGCTGCATGCAATCACTATAGTGGGCTTATAATTCTATATGGGAGTCCCCCAAATCTGCAAGAAAAATATGCTACAAAAGATAGGTGCATGTCAACAACAAAAACATTTAACTTTTATTTACTATGCAAAGAGAGATATTGCACAAAGGTATGGGTAATACTGACATCAATGTAGAAATGGAATTACAAAAACCTCTGCTAATCAGCTAATCTTTTGTATTTGGCCAGTCCCACGTCTCGTTTCACTTCGCTTTAACATACTCAAACTATGAATGGACAAATAAAAGAAAAAAGAACAGAATTAATATTTCCAACGAAAAAGCGAGAGAGCACCCTTTTACATTTGTGGAACTGAGAATCATTTTTGTGTGTTTTTCATCCAATCTAATATTTTTAATCACACACATGCACACACACACGTACACAAAACACACTGTATGGTGCCTGTGCATATTGAGGCCTGAACAGTTTCCTTGTGCAGGGCTATTATTTCCAGTCCAGCTGATAGTTGGTGTGTTCCAGGTGCTGCCATAGCACTGGCATCGTTGTAATCCTCCATGTTACTCATCGTCTGGTGTCCCTGAATAAACTACTGACAAATTTTATCTGAGCGTTTCTGTGTTTTCCAAATCCAAATCACTGAACTCAGTATCACAGCTATATGACAGATTTAAGACAGCAATTGATTAATATTAGTTGCATCTTAAAATTTATAAATGATACATTTCGCATTCACACTGTTCATGGTCTTAGTGTCATTACTTAGAAGTCTTTCATCCTTTTATGGTGTTATTAACAATTCAAATTTTATAAAGCAGACAATTTAATAATCTAATTTCAATGTATTAGATGGGTCCTGCAGAGACACTGAACTGCTTTAAGAAATAGTTTTGGGAAATATGCTTATGTGCTTTCTAGTCAAGCGTTAGATGAGAAGAATGACATGACTCTCATATCTGTCCAATAAATATGAAGCTACAGCCAGGAGAAGCTTAACTTGGCTGACAAAACTCCAGAAAGTCACTGTGCCCCAAAAATAGTTTGGTCGGGCACAGTGACTTCCTAAAGCTAGATGACAAACTATTACTGATAAAAGCTGTCCAACTAGGCAATTTTCTTGTCACTGCTTTCCTCATAAAAAGTCACTATAATACATTCTTATAATGTTCTTATAAACTTCATTAAGTGGTATTAACCAACCTTTGTAGTAACTGTATTGCACATCATGGTGTTTTATCTCCGATCGTACCATTGTTCTGTGTGCTTGTGGTACTCTATAGTCCATTTGTGATTATATGTGCTATATTGTATTTTTTTATTCTCAATGTGGCTTTCTAAATCTACAACATATTCTAAATAAGTTAATAGGGTTCACTTTGTATCTCCTCGTTCTGATGGACCTTACATTTTTAATTAATTTGTAATGAGGAGTTAAATTCTCTGAAGATGTGATATGTTGCGCTACAAAACTGAAGGACGTTATTGCAACATGTAACTTTAGTTATAGCTAACTTTTATTTATACAGAATGGCAATAAACAAATGTTTTGTTTTGCTTCTGTACAACAAAATATTTTAAAACCACAAGTTCTCATAGGTATGGATCAAATAAAAATTTATATTTTTTAAGGTAATTGAGCCATGTACCATGTACCTCCTTGGCAACTGCAGAAGTACCCCCTGCGGTACAAGTACCCTTATTTGGGAATCACGGATCTGTATGACCAAGATGATCAGCGTGTGGAGACAAAGATCTCTGTGGACCAAATGTTCCTCCTTGATAGCACATGCTCACTTAACAATAATTCTCATTTAATAATAATAATTTGTACCTTCCGGCCTCTCTCCTGTCATCCTAACATTACATTTTGTGTTTCAATATGAATATGAAAATGGTATTCATTTAAAAGTTATAATTTAGGCCTTGCAGCGGAAATTGTCACAAAGTCTGCTTCTTTGCATCATCCGAAGAATGAATGACTGAGTGAGAAGCCCACCCAGTACATTTAGTGTTGGCCTCTCACTGCGAAGGTAATTGCATTTGAGATCAGGTATGCATGTGACATTTCAGTAAAAGCATAGAAACGTAACTCGTGCACCACTCTCTGGAACACTGTTCATGACTGAGCTTGTTTTAACAAAAAGCAGCACCACCCAAATGCCTGAGGTCAGACTGCTTATGTTTTCTGTCAGTTTTTTATCTTTTGAAAACGTGCGTTCTGGCTGTTGTACATTAAGCACAATATGTCATATTGTCTTGAAGCTCTGAATGAAGATTCTGTAATCCTCAAAAGAAACATGTCATTTGAAGGTATGGTCGCAGAAACAACATTTGTTCTGTATTTGAGCCACAAACAATTTAATTATCTTAATGCAAAGGAATCAAAAGCCACCTTTTGGCTACCTCAGACTGACTGCAGAAGCCTTGTATCAGATTCAGATGAACTTTCAAAACTATTTTTGCTTTTTGCTATTTTTGCCCCCCATTTCTCTTCAAGGCCAGTATGGAGAGGAGGAATGATTACTGAATGTGCTGCATGTAGATCTGAAACGTTTAATTGATTAATCGATAAGTCAACAGACTTATAAATCTACAACTATTCTAATAAAGAAATACTGTTAAAGAAATGCCAAATTTGCCAAATGCCTCGTCTTAACTTATAGTAAATTGAATATCTTTGGGTTTTAGACTGTTGGGTGGACTAAAAGAGCTATTTTAAAATGTCGACTTGGGTACTAGTTAATTGTGGCAGGCATTTCTCACTAGTATTTCTGACGTTTTGTACAACAAAATATCAATTAACTGGGAAATAACCTTAATTTTTTAATAATAAAAATAATTGTTATTTGCAGCTCCATGAGTAAGCATATATTGTATTATATAGATAATAAAAAATAATAACCCACCATGTCCTTTAATGAAGGGGACCAATCATAATACTAATGTAGCATCTCTTGTTGGGCAGGATCATAATCTGTACAAGGCAAGACTAACAAACCCCTTTACTCAAATGTTCTTATTTTTGAGATACTTTACATCCAAAAATTGTAAGTAGGCAATAAGTATCATTTATAAGCTGGAAGAGCCAGTGGGGTTTTCTCCTGATGACCAGGTGGTGAAAGATGAAAATCCTAGCTGACCTGATTCCCTGAGCTGAAGAGTCTCGCACAATATTGATAATGGCAACAACAAATGAAAAAAGTTAAAACTTCAAGGCTACATATAAAACTCTATTTATTCTTTTTTAAACCACGTTAATAAACGTGGCAAGCAGTAGGCATACATTTAACACTGCTCGCAAAGGAGGGAGGCACTGACGTCAATTAAGACCCCAACAGATATTTACAAAAGTCAAATCAACATTATAGTCTTGCTAGTCGGCTCAGCTTTAGTGGTAAGTACATTTTGTCATTGCAAAATAGTCTAACTGCTCTTTATTTACGCTACTTTTATATTATTACGTATATGTGAGCCTATATTACGTTTTTCTGGTTACTTACAGGCCTGATCTGCATGTTTGGATTTGCAGAGCAGATGATTATTAACGTTGTTGATCGTATGGCGAATTATTAGCCAGTAATATATATATATATATATATATGAACTGCATTAAGCTTATAGAATCCACAAGCTTTACCTAAAAACAAAACAACAAAAAAGGATTTGTTTTGAGAGAAATTTCTTATTTTATTAATTATTAGTTAATTTTTTTTTTTACGAGTTTAGGTGTTTACTTTAGTAACTTAGTATTGACACTCAACCGTGCTGATGAATCAACAGTAGCAACAGCTGACCGGTGCTGTGTCCTCTGCAGATGGTCCCGGTGCTGCTGAACGTACCTGTGGCCACAGTGTTTGTGCTGAGCTGCGTGTGCGCCGGGACGCCGCAGGGCCAGAAGCCGGTTCACGAGGACCCCCTGACGGCCCACCGGGCGAACCCGCAGTGCTGGGACTCCTCCGCGGCGCTGCTGCTGGAGATGCGCTCCCCGAGGATCGCTGACACGGTGCCCGCCTTCTGGGACCTGATGGGGTCCCTCAGGGCGTCAGGCAACAGCAAACACACGGCGCTGTTCTGGGACCTGGCCCGGGTCTTCTGGGACATCTACCTGGAGTGCGTGCTGTCCAAGAGTCACGGCCTGGGGCGGAGACACGTCACCGCTGTACACTCCCTTTTTACTGACAGTACGTGTCCACACACACACACACACACACACACGCACACACACACACATCTGTCAGACAGGAGGGGGCGTACTCATCTTAATGTGGGACTACTTATAGCTCATGTTTCAACAGTCATATCACTGCTGTTGCTGTCTGTTATTATTATTATTATTATTTACATATTTTGGTCATCATATCACTCAACATTAGCTGTTATACTGTAGGTGTCAAATGACCATAACCAAAGGAGATCTGTTGCAGACAGTGGTCGAATGTAATTAAGTACTTATTTACTCAAGTACTGTAAAAACAACTTTGAGGTGCTAAGTTGTAGGCCCACTACACAATTTTATGCTACTTTATACTTTTTACTGCCCTACATTTATTTTAACATTGAAAACCTGTAACGGACATGCATGTCATTGCTATAGATTAAACTACTCGGTAGTTAAAATGAACTAATCCTTGACCAGGCACAACTTTAAAATGCTGCTTACATGTTAATGAATCTGTAAAAATATTCCAATCATATAATAATATCACTGACAGGAGCCATTGTTTTTACAATTTGTCTGATAATACTTCTGGTATTGCATCTTACTGGCTGTGGAGAGGAGTGGTCTGCTTAGATAGGAGGTGGCTCCAGCAACGGCAAGTCTTTAAAGGCACAATGAGTAATTTTTGGACAGAATATTTTCTGGTGTACTGTGTATAATATAAATGTTTTATGGTACAATTTGTGATTCAAGTGTTAAAAAAAGGGCTCTGGATTGTAACTTGTTGTTACTCCCACAATGATATTTTAATACAGGGTCTAACACCAGACAATCATTTTAATAACTAATTTTATTAAAGTTGCTTACAGTACAATATCTGAGTACTTCCTCCTCCTCTAGGGTAGACATGGATTTACCACAGGTCTTTGCTTTGGTGTGAGTGGTAGCCTATAACTGATTAAGATTTCTGACTGAGAGACAAATGTCTTCAACTCTACAGCATAGCAAGAAGTCCAGTGGCCCTTAAAATCTTCATAGCAGTGGAGGCAGTGAGATGCAGATGGAGGCTGCAACTGCTGCCAATTGAAGTGGATTGTAGGGGGCCCTGTGGTGGACTCAGCAGCTTGGCCTCTGAAAATGGTTGGGGTCAGAGGCCAGGTCCCAAGAAAAAGTGGTTTCAGAAAGGTGAAAAGAAAGATCACAGCAAGGACTCAGAAGGGGAATAATCTGGGACGCCACATGAGAGCGCCCACCTCACATCCCTGAAGTATCACCTCACTCACTCAGCATGGACGGGCATCATTTCGACTCCAGTCTTTGTGGCCTTTCATGAATATGTGTGTTTGAGTTGCAGTCAGTTTTCTCTCAGAGCCGAGGACATGACAGTTCCCCGTGGAGCTGCTGTATGCTGGATATGAAAGCTTCCTGTATAAGATTTTCTTTTGTAGGAGATGTGGCTGAATGGATAAACACTGCTGTGTCATAAATATTTGCTCTTTGTGTGTGTGTGTGTGTGTGTGTGTGTGTGT
>JAVQJF010078367.1:0-11953 GCA_036023855.1 Gadopsis marmoratus | reverse complement strand
GGCTGCTGCTGAATTCTAACCAGGGATTGGCTTGACTGTATTTACATATGTTTTAACAGTATCTAACTAAACGACTGAGATTCCTGCCATGTGAATAATCTGTAGCATTCTTTTTTTTTATTATTTTTTTACAATAAATGAAAACATTTTCTTAAAGTCCAGCAACACCTTCAGCAGGCCGCTAATCTGCCGCCTCTGTCTGTCTGCAGGTTGAGCTCTGCAGTTGCATGAGGGGCTGTGCGTGTCACAGTGGGTTTCCTGTGAGCCTTACCGATCATACTTGGAATTGTATCAGACTACGAGTGAAGGGTCGGGGCTGGTGGCTAACTTGAGACAAAAACAGGAAATTGCCTGAAAACAGCTTTCGTGTCTTGTTACAGAGATGCAATCATCACTGCCATTATGAAATGTCACAGATCGATTTCAATCACAAATGAGAACCTGAAGCTGAATTGCAATCAACAACATGAGACAAGTTTTTTATCTAGAGGTTAATGTGCACATCTGATCAATTTTAAATTGTTATTTAAGTGGTGGAGTGAAAATAAAACGTACATCTTCTCTGTGAAGAATGAATAAATTCACACACGCTGTTCATGGTTCATGCCAAAAACAGAGGACGAGAGTCCGAAACCATTTTGTGACACCATAGTTTTGGATTTTCTCACACTGTTCAAAACGGAAATGATAATTCTTTATTACAATATAAAGTCACAGCAGCTATAGTGAATCAAGTTAGTTTCAAGAGTGCATTGTGACCTTGTTCGGGCGGCTGTGGACAGCTTGAGAAGGGGGGGGTCAAACCTCATCCAGTGGTCTTTTTGGTTTATTACTTAACACCTCCACTAAAGGGCCGGAGAGTAGCTGGTGTGTCTAACTGCTCAGAGATTACACCATCAGCACCCAAATATACCAACAAGTGTCTCTGCAGTAAGCTGTTGTCAACAAATATTTTGTCTATTTATGTTACAGAAAACCCAGAAGATGTCTATTATCTAGATATAAGGATGCAAAGAAACATTTTCTTTATTATCACCATACTACCATTAGTATCTGTGCATGAAAGTCACACTCGCACACACGGTGTCGCTGATCTCACAGTTTTGCTGTTGTCAAAGGTATGATGTAGAGTCAGAAACATTGCTTCAACATTGTTGTTGGTCATACTGAAGCAAATTTTAACTACTTCATATACTTTTGGTGGTTTAATCTGCATCAATGGATCCTATTTTATAAACTGATTATATGATTGTTTTTTGAAAAATCTTAATTTGAAAATTAACAAGTGACTATAGCTCTTAAATAAATGTAATCCAGTAAATTAAAGTTCAATATTAGTCTCTGAAATGTAGTGAAATGGAAGTACAAAGTAGCATAAAATGGAATTACTCTAGTCCCTTAAAATAAAACTTAAGCACAGAACTTGAGTAAATGTACTTAGTTACTTTCTGTTGTCGTTGGTTTGATTTGGTTTGTGTCTTCCTAAAATATAGTCTGTATTCTCAGCATGTACAGTGACCAGTGGGCCGTGAAGGTGTACGCTAACCTGCAGCTTCAGTCTGTCTGCATGTTGAGCTCTGCAGGCGTTTGATTGGCTGTTTGTCGCTGTGGGTTCACTGTGAGCCTTACTGTTTGCAACGCGCAACATGATGTAGCTGAGGTTGGCTTTACAGTCAAATCTGTACTGTCTTGTAACGTCTTGTCCTTAAACCAAAATGAGTTACTGTCGATGGCTGACTTGAGATAAAACCAGGAAATTGCCTGAACATCCATCATGTCTTTTTAGAGACAAGCAGCCGTCACAACCATTGTTAAAAACAAACGACACAAAAAAGTAAAGGTGAAGATGAATTGAACTCGATGAAAACAGACAGGTTTTCGATCTGGACGTTTAAAATTTTTTTTTTTTTATTTTAAACAAGATGCTGTGAATAATGAATGAATTGGCATACTGAGGTTTGTGCCACTAACAGTGTGGATAGTCTAAAACAATCCCAAACAATGATCCTCCACTGCTGTATGTAGAAGTAACAAATCACATTCAGTATGTACTGATGCAAAGAATACAACTCTAAAAAACAAACAAACAAAACTCCGCTTTAAACGGGGAAAATGAGTGACGGAATGGTCTATATGTACCCCTACAGAAGAATTGTACTATTATTAATCATCATACAATTTATTTGGTTGTTCTTTTGTTTTAGGAAGTGTTGATGGCAGAATAGGTGCTGAAGTCAGAGCTCTGGGTTTTCTCCTTCCTTGGTCTCTGCGATGTCTGACGGATTTCCAGAGCAGCATAACACACATCTTCATCCTAAGGTTTGACAATTGTTTACAAATGTTTTAAATCATGTACTGATTCAATGTTGTGATTCCTTATGTGCTACTGCCACACCTACCTGATTCAGTCTTGTTTGACCTCTCGTCTCAGTTCTTTGCTGATCAACTTGAGGTTCTTTAGCTGCAGAAAGAAATGGCATCACTGCAGCACGGTGCACTCGAACTGAGCAGAATCCAGGTTTATTTGTGAGTTAACTTAATTTGTGGATGAATTATCAAGGATAATTCTAACATTAACACATTGAGCTTAAAAAGTGAGATACTCGACCGTCACCTTTGTTCTTACAGAGCTGATAAACCGCGAGAGAGGAGAGGAGAGAGGAGAGAACGGTGAAACCTGGACACAGAGAGAACAGCAGAGTCCAACAGACACCACAGTCCTGTGGAGGTTCATGCTGAGGAGGCTCATATGATTCTGAAACATTTCAAACGCAAAGATGTATTTAGCGATTAGCTTCTTCTAACTCTGCTCTCACAAAAATATCAAAATTAAAGGTTTTGCGTGTATGTGGACACAAGTGTACAACTACAGAAACCAAGAAACCCAGATATTTCCAAGAATAAATACAATGTTGGATTGAAATTAAATTCACAGGAGTGTGTGTAGAAGTGTCATAGAGCGTTTGCCCTACCTTGTTGAAATATCCATTCTCATCTGAATAATGTCTCTTGTTCATTAGATTTTCAGCTCATTCCAGCAATAAGTGCAATGTGCAACTTTTAACCCAGTTTGAGCCTGGATGGCTTACAACACTTCAGATACAGGATGTAAAAACCTTTATACACTATTTCACTCCAGATTAGGGAGAGATTATGTGCGCTACTGTATGGTAGACTTCACAATGGTTCTCTTGTTTGATCATTAATATAAGTGCACGATATCTGGGCACATTCTTCTACTGTATGATGATCATTAGTCAAATGCTTACATTCAATGAAACCACAGTCACACATAGATATTTCAGGCACAAAGGCAATAAAGACTATAATACTTACTGACTAGGATCCTTGTTGTGCCGTAACTGTGAACATATCTTTGAGTAATGAATTGTCCATCCTCCACCTTTGACTGTTCAGTTCCACAGTAGTAGAGGCCCTCATCGGAATCAGTGAGATTCGTGATCAGCAGGTCGTAGGATTCAGAAGATTTGTTTTTCACAAAGTGAAAACGAGGATCAGTAGGATTAGTGGCGTGCATAGACCAAACATTATTTGTTTTAAAGACAAGAGAAGGCTGGTTCTGATGAGAGCAGTTTCTGTACCACACGATGTATACTCCAGTTGATAATTTGCAGTCACAGTAGAGAGTGATGTTGTCTCCTGGTCTGACTGTCACTTCCAATACCGATCCAGAAATCAAACCATGAATGTAAGAAACAACTCCTGGAATACAAACACAATTGTAAAAGCAGACTGAATTGTGCACAGCAGGTGAAGGTTCCTGGTCAACAAAACAACGAGAATGTAGGAATTAATTATTCTCAAAATGGTACCAAACATTTGTATTTAAATTATCTACATATTTTACAAAAATAATTACCTAAGAGAACGACCAGAATAATGTGCAGCCGGTCCATGTCTGACGACGACAGTGGAACAGGTCTTATACTCACAGATATCATTATCTGCACAGACTTTTTCCATTAAAGGAAGTATAAGTGATGATTGGCCAGTCAAGTGGAACATTTTCTGCTGTGGTTGTTTTCTATTGGTGTGATGCTTTCTGATATTCTGAGCACTGAGCACTCAATAAATTCTTGACCTTTTTTGTCATACTACAAAATACTAGCAGGTTTTGGTGTGAAAACTCATGGTTAGATGTTACGTATTGACATTTTGTGCAGCAAAAAAGCAATTAGCCCTTTAATAAATAACCACAGATTAACTAAAACAGGTCTAAAAAAAGACCACATTTACAATTACTACAATTACACTACCAGTTTGCAACAGCAAATATAGTTGAACGTTATTAATTAACGTAATGAAAGTTTTATCTGCAGAGTCACAAAATGTTCTTACTGAAGGTATCTGCAAAACCTTCAATGACAATGTATTTAATTTGCTTTCCTGACCATCTTCACTCATTGGAACTAAATAATGATTAATGTGTAAATGGATATGTTGCAGTGACTCAGTTGGCTGGCAAAACAGTGGGTTACTGTTTGGGAACGATCATGATTCATGGCGTAACCAAAATCTAATCAGACAAAGGACTTGCTATCCACCCCGACCAGTCCGGAAGAAGAACATAACACTTCCTGGATTGGAAAAACACATTGCCAGTGAACATAATCCATCTAGAAATGACATTTTCCCCAAAACAGATTTGGCAGAATCATTTAGTAGCATATAAACAGCCAATAAAGGCGCAGCATGTAGCAGTCTGCACTGTGCTGTGATTATGGTCAAAGGCAAAGGTCACCTATTTCCCTTAACAAGATTTGGTTTTGATTGACTAAATTCTAAATCAGCAACACTACAATTATATCATTTATAGAGTCGACTCTGATCTGGTGATCTACATTAGTGGCTTTGATTCAAGTACATCAGCTGACCAAACATTGAGGCCTCAAAAAACTGGGACACACAGATGACACTATTGGCCACACTCCAGTCACAAAAGCCTTTAATGAAGCTCTGCATTAACATAATAGACAACTGGGTGTATGGATTCACAAAGTCAACATGCTGCAGTTCTACCACAATTCTTTTATATGAAAACATGAATGATTTGATAGACATATTTCATGATCCTGAAAGTTGCCATGTCCAAAACAGTGGACTTGGCAGCTTACTTACTGATTTGGCAGTTGACTTGCTTACACCTGGTCTCCCTGCGATAAAGCATGGCGAAAGAACAAGAATGGATCAGTGGATCAAACTGAGGACTGACTCCCTGCACCGCCTGCTGGGAACCTGAAACCAAATTATGTGCCTTTTTTGTCCGTCTTCAAAATTAAATTGTTCAAGGTTGTTTGTAGCTGTCAAAATGTCTGCCACCAGAAAAGCCACATTATGATCATGTGCATGGTGTCATGCTCACAGAAATATTTAAGGCTAAAATACTGCAGTTTGTGGATATCTGAACTATACCTGCAAATCTGACTGCTCCTTGACTTACAGTAAGATTTTAAAGCATCGTCATGCAGGCTAATATTCCAAAAAATGACACTTGAACTGCAGTCTAAGGAGAGTGGTAAACTGAAATGGTTGTGGCAGAGTGGAGCCTGGAGACTTATTAGATGATGCTGATTAAAACTAACTAAACTGGGCTGAAGAATTAACACAACTAAAATGCAAGGCAGGCTTGAAAGGAAGCGTCTCTGCTTATATTTCCGTGTGTGTGTGTGTTTGGTCTGGCTGTGTGTTTCTGCAAATGTATGAGCAATGCTGTTACTGCTATGTGTGATGGTGCAGATGTTGTCCAGATGATATTCAGCTTTGCTGTTTTCAGCGGAGGGGCGGCTGCCTGCAGAAACCACAACTGTTTCTATCCACTTGTGAAACGTCAACTGCTTGGTCACCCACTACAGCCCTGTGTTAATCTATGCACATACTGTATGTGTGTGTTTGTGTGCGTGTGTCTGTACGTGTGTGTATGTGTTTTGTTTGTTCTGACACTACAACTAAACAGGAAGCAGTGTATTCGAGCCTCCAGGACTCTGTGAACATTTAGACATGAAAGAAGAAAATCATTACCGACAGAATGAGTGTCAGTGTAATGATGCTGACTTTATTATTGTGCTCTTTAGTTATTTATCTAGTTTGTCCTTTTTTAAGCAGGATGGTCTCTTGAGACTGCAATTTTGTCTTTTGAGAGAGTCAGGGTCTAGGTTCATAACCTAATTGTGCTACCATTTTGTCCAACATTTACACAAAGACAATAAATAAGGAAAGGTGTAAAAAAAAAAAAAGAGCACTAAAAGAACACAATTTTTTTATTAAGCTATTCATTAAAAATATAGATACAAAAAAGCACTTGCCCATTTCTGTCATTAGAGAAAGTCTGAATTTATGTTTAAAAGCATTTAAGGTCACTATTGTCTGTAATTTCACTTTTTTGACATTCACTCAAAGAAAATGGAGCGACCCCCATGTTAGCTCTTTAACAATGCCAATCTCCATACGAAGCCTTGGTACAGACAAGAGCAGGGAGACCTGAGAGCACAAACTGTAGTCTGACATTAGTGGTGCAAGTACATATGAGAGATATTATGGAATGTGCTTATACATGAAGAAGTAACACAAGAGTATTTTGTCTGCATATTGTTGAAGGTCAGCACATGTTTTCAAATGTAAATCAACACTTTGAAATAAAAAAAATGTAACATTGCAAATGTAACATTTGCGTATTTGTCTCTGTATAAGTATGATTTTATGGACAAGAGCCTTTCTTTGTGCACTGACTTTCTTTTATGTGGATGTATGGAATGTGTTTGTGTGTGTGTGTGTGATCTGTGCATCTGTTTGCACACCTTTCCTGTGTGCTGAATACCTGAATGGATGTTTACATCCCCAATGACACACACAAGGTCAGCACTATCCTGCACTAAGTTGAACTGCCAGCTCTCAAGCTTGTGTTTCCTTTCGGTGTCACTAGATGGTGATGTGGCTGTTTATTGAGGCCATTAGAGACAAACTGCCTGTTTAGTACATATATGATATAGACTCACTGTGCTCATCACCATTTAGCACTGTACGGTGTTATTTGCAGCCCTATAGCCATTGACATACATTCATTGTATTTGGGTGGTGAAATCCTAGTATTTCAGTGTGGTATAACAATATCACTCAGTGATTTTCACTGGATTATGACAAAAAAACGGCAGGCTTGATTACAGCCTTTACTTTGTATTTTCTACTTTGCGATTACACATACTCCCTCTGTGTTGCGCTTGTCTTGTGAACACACTGAGAATTCTGTTAATTCAGACAGAGGAAAATACGGTGTGAAGGCTGGCCGATCAGCCAGGCAACTGGAAGAAGGGGTCTCAGGCAAAATTAACCAACCAACAATTTATTTAGTTCATAATGGAAGGTCCCGGCAGATATTTACAATGCCTCCATCAATGATTAGCAGAACAAACACAAAAATCAATGACATAAGGAACCAAAACCCTAGCCCTTTTTTTTGGCTTGGCCACTAACGGGTCCCAAACAGGCCCTCCAACCTCTCTCCTCTTTTCCCCGTAACAGACTCCCCTGGAGCTCCAGCCTTCTCTCTTATATTAAGGTGGACTCACCCTCTCCCAGAGGCAATCAATGATCTCTTACCCAACTCTTTCAAGGATAGACACCTTTCAATATACTATAATACTACCTAAAAATACCTCTAAGTTTATTTTAAACTTTTTTCCTTAAAAAAAAATGCTTTTCAACAGCCATTTCCCCAAACAGAAAAACCACCCCTGCCACTACCTCACACTTGGTCTCTTCCCCCGGGACCCCCGTCTATTTATACGAGTGGAACCTTCCAGCCAGGTTTGGGATTTCAGGTCCCGGTCAGAGGAAGAGACTCCACCCCACAGGTAACAAACATTTTAACTTGACCAAATGGTTTACACCCACCTCACATCTTGTTTTTTCTGTTACCGTAAACTGTTCTAACTGTGTGTCTGAATCTGACTTAAGTCATGGGGTTTGCCAATTACATACGGCACTTGCAGTAATATTACCACCACCTCTCGCAAACACATATCTAAATGTAAATGTTCACCTCTTCAATTATAGTAGTCTGGAAACCATTATCACTTTATCTGTGATATAGTAAGAGATTATGTAACTACTAACAATGAGACAACTTTCCCAGATGTCAGTGCAGAATGAAAGCCGTCAAAAGTTGTACACACTTACATGGTGAAGCACCTCAAAATACATGTTGGTCTAGAATGACATGTTAAATACCAGTAGACATACTGTAGTAACATGCACATCTGTACAATGCAATGCAATCAAATACAACATCCCTGCAATTTCTGAAGCTTTAATCATCCAATTTGTGTTTAAGAGGTGTTGTTTCCAAGGGATCTGAAAAACGAGAGTCCCTTACAATACATAGTTAACATCAAAAGCTTTGTCTTTAGAAATGAGCATAGGCATCTTCACAGCAGACATTTTGACCTTTCATAGCAGGAAAAGCACAGGTGTAACAAATGTGGTGGCTCAGTTTCCAGTGTCCCCAGTAAGTCTTACCAGGGAGCCACCATGCACCATACCAGGACCCTGAAAAAAGCTCCCCTCAATGGAATGCAGACGTTTTTAATGTTATCAATTGCACCCGGGCCTTTCCCTCTATGGTATGCTCTGAAAAAGGTCTATTATGACAGGAGCAAAGAAGGAGGCAGGTGACATTATTATAGAGAGTGACAAAGTGGTGGTAGATGGATTGGCCAACAAACATTGGACTTTAAGGGTGGACATAATAACATGCACACCTGTACAGTACTTGTAGAAACCTTTGAAGCTTAACTGTCTGGCCATAAATGGGTTGTTCCTTCCCAGTTAAGGTAAATCGGAAGTAGATGGATTTTTTTTCTAAACAATTATTATCTAGAGATATCGATATGTCTTCTCTCACCGCTGATTAGTGATTAATGAAAACCCATGTCAAAGACAGCCCGGTTAATCATCCTTGATGCATTCAAGAAACTTTTGAACTTCAACAAAAAGGCTGACCAACTGAAGCAGCTCAGTTAGCTAATGTCTTCATATGATCAGAAGGAAATCTGCTACAATATTGAAATATACAGTACGCGCATCCACGAATATAAGAAGTCTAATCATGAGACAATATGGCCCACCTATTTTCATTGCATAGATAAATATATAGAATTGACCGTCTCTTCACCCATATCCCTCTCTGCCTGTCTCTAGCTCTCAAACATTTTCTGCAAAACCAATGAAACATTTTGATAACTAAAGTCACAATGGCTCCAATGTGTATTCAGGCAAACACGCACAGTTACTCTGCATGATGATCCCCTCACTATGCATCACCATGTCGCCATACTGTGTTATGGTGTTCAAATCACTAGAACTGTCAAAGGCTCAGTGCAATAGAGATGAAATAAAAAATACAAATCACAGTTTGAACATTATTATTTCTAACTTTGGAAAGGAGTGATTTTCCCTCCTGTTTTCCCTGCATTTTGAAGTTGTCATCTGTTCACACACTTGCAGGACTTGACCCAACAAGTTTTTTTCTTATGAGGTGTATCCAGAATATCCTCACCTCGAGTTTGCCAAGAAATGGCAGTGAGCAAAAATAAAAATGTCTTAACAGATCTTAATCAGCAAACCTAAGCAAAACACACAGGTGGCCAGCATCAGTCACATTTGTGCTTTCATCTATTTCTATCTATTGTGATTCAGAAGCAAATCTTTATGGACAAATCTGCTGTTAACTAGTCACTTATGTCTTCAATGATGTCTTCCACCTGCTTCATTGTGGTTGAATCAAACAGCTCTACTCCTTTTCTTTGCCTTACAATTGCATCTTTGTTATCAAGGTCTACATGCAATATGTCTGTTGTAGCTTAAAGAACAGCCTGCGCTTCAGAAAGGGGTTCTTTGTCCTTGCAAGATCTGTGCAATCTTCATAATGCTGCTTGATTTTGATGCACCTGAGGTTAGTCCCGAGTGGCATTGAAAGTTACTACGCTTGAAACCATGCCAGTTTCTTCTTGTATTTTAAACACAAAGGATTGAATAGCAAGGAAACCTCCCCTCTGTTGAAATTCTCTATGTTGATCTTATATATATAGTCTATATAGTATAGTCCATTCCTACCTTCTTTTTTTTTTGTTTAATTTGCAGTTATAAGTAGAAATCAATCACTTCTTGTCGGTCACTTCTCAGGTATCTGTAGCGTAAGATGGTTTAGCTTGCAGCAAATATACTAAAGGAGTGCCTGATTGATTTGACTGTTTGACACAACAATTAATAAATGTATTAACCCCTAAATAGATGCCTATATTATCTACAGTAGTTGCCCAACAACTCCATCATCAATTAGTGGCTGGGCTGCCATATCATGTCACCAACACTGAATTTATAATGCCTTGAGCTGGGTTTTCTTAATTGTCCCAAATTTGCAGGTGAACATACCACCTAATGGATGAAAATGTAGCTGCAGCAAATTAAAGCTTTTGTGACCTGCATTAACCCCTCTAGGACTACAAATCTGTCTCCTAGAAGTTATGTTAACATATTACTAAATTGATTTCTCAATTGTGTTATGCTGACAAACATAATCGTTGCCTGTTGCATGTTCAGAGGCAATGTTTAATTCGAGTGAACAAAAGGACGAACCAATGTGTTTTTAAAAGGAATGGTCGGAGCAACAGAACGGAAAGCGGAGCACCTCCCCTTCCCTGTGTAGTGTTTTTGCTCAGCCCCACTGTTGTATAGGGAGCACCAGCAGGGAGAGTTCCCAGTGACCAGCTTTCATGCCCTGACAGTCAGGCCACTAAAATGAAGCAAGTGAAGTAAACACAATGTGGATATTGTGTCTTGTGTGTCTACATGAGCGTGCAGACTGATTATAATACATAAACACTATGTTAGAGAGCACATCCTGGATGTGAAAATGAAAGCTGAACAACGTAACAGATGTCCCTGGTAATGATGGTAATGATAATACTAGTGTTGAAGTCCTCCCCCAAGCCACATTTATTTTGCCCATACAACCTGCAGACCGCCTGACTGCAGGTGTTCACCACAGGATTTAAGGCTGCACTTGTGAAGCCTCTTATAAAAAGAAGTAGCTTTGATCCCTTGATACCAAACAACCACAGACCAACCTTCCATTTTTAAGTAAAAGTTTACAAAAACTGGTCTGCACTCATATAAACAGTTTTAATAACTATAACATGACAAAGACACATACACAGGCCACAGCAGACTGTGACACTAACAATAAGTTCAAAATGTTTCAATCTGCTTTTCGGACTAATCGTAGCACTGAGACAGCCCTAGTAAAAGTAGTCAATGACATCATGATGCATCTAGATGACAATAAACCTTCGCTGTTGGTGCTACTTGATTTGAGCGCTGCTTCCGATACTGATTTAACTCTTTTACTTTCCTACTTTTTCTTTATTATTGTTTATGTTATTATAAAATCTGGTTTATTACATTTTCATCACTTATTTTCTCAAGTGCATTGGTTTCAAATTCTTAATCTTTTTTGTTTCTGTTTTTATGGTAACCTTTGTGACATCGCGGGAGGCCGAGTCAGCCCAAGGGATGACGTGCCTGCCAGGGAGAGGCGAAAGGCCTACAAAACAGTATAGCCGGGGATGTGGACTACAACACTCAGCTGCAGCTGGGCCTGCAGCGGAGCAGAGGCTGCCCAGCTGAGCTGAGTTAAGACTGATTTGGGTGAAGGTTAAAAGGTGGCTCAGAAGGAAGAGGTTGGTGGAAGAAGTATTGATGAGAGAGAAAAACAAAGCGAGCGAAAACAACAAGAAGAAGGGCGACGGATAAAGAAAGAGAAGAAAGAGTGTGTTATTGTAGAGGTTGAAATAAACCTGTGGTCAGTTCTAGAGAAAAAGCCGGTTTTGTCTCACTTCTTTGCACCCACGCCTGCCTGACTCTGCCAGTCAATGATCAC